>PVLD010015007.1:0-50229 GCA_004027595.1 Dinomys branickii
CGAGGGCGTGAGCTAAAGATGTGTGTGATTTGGAGCTGTCGTTTCTCCGTCCCGCCTCCCTCCGAGTGCGCCATGGCGGACCTCCGATCCTTTCTTCCTGAATAAGTCCTTCTTATTCTTTCCAAGGATTTCAGTTCCCATTTCAAATCTTTCCCGAGTTCAAGGTGCCCACCTCTCTCCTTTTTGTCCTTCTCTTATTTCTGTATTTCTTTGTCTAGGTGGGATTTCTGGGAGAGATTCCTCCTCCGCTTCCTATCCGGTCACCATCTTGTTAAAAGGGCCAACAGCTACTTCTGTATGTTTACTCTTTCAAAGAATCTCCATCGTGGTTTCCACAGTGGTTGTACTAACTTACTTTCTTACCAGCAATGGAGGACTGTTCCTTTGTTAACATTTCTTTGTTATAAATCTACATCTGCATTCATTGCCTTTTTAAAAATTTTCAATGATAGTTATTCTGACTAGAGAGACATGGAATTTCATTGCAGTTTTATATGCATTACTCTGATGACTAGAGATACTGAACATTTTTTGTATACCTTTTTGGCCATCTGAGCTTCTTCTTTTAAGAAGTATCTATTCAGTTCATCTAGCCACTTTTTATTGTGTTCATTATTTTATGGGGATTAATTTTTAAGTTCTTCATATATTTTAGATACTGGTCTTCTATCAGAAGAGTAACTTGTAAAGATTTTTTCCCCCATCCAAAGAGTTATTGCTTCACTCTGCTAAACATTTCTTTAACCATGCACAAATGTTTCTAATTTGATATGGTCCTCTTTGTTGATTTTTAAATTTTATTTCCTGTACTTTTAAAGTCCAGTTAGGAAATTGGTTTGCACCTATGGATTCAACAATTTCCCTTATGTCATGTTTCAGCAGTTTCAATGTTTCAGTTTTATATCTTGGTTTTTATCTATTTAGATATTATTTTAGTGCAGAAAGATATAGGAATATAATTTCAATTTTCTGCATGATATCCAGGGCATTAAGTGACATTGATATCCATATCTTTCTGCACTTTGGTAAAGAGACTGTCTATTCTTTAGCAGATGGTTTTGGCCCTTTCCTCAACAGTCAAATGACCACTAGTGCTTAATGGAATCTCTAGCTGTTACAGTGAAAACAGTAAAGGAAAAAAAAAGAAAAGGAAAGGAGACCAACGATGAGGTTTTACAAACATCCAGGTAAGAGATGACGGTAGAAGGTGGCTACAGAAATAAAGAAATGCCGGATTTCACACTCATGTTAAAGAAAGTGTTGACAAGATCTTTTGATGGATTAGATATCAGATATAAGATAAAGAAGAATCAGATAGGACTCCACCCTCTTTGAGCAACTGTAAAAATGAAAATAATTCCCTGAGATGAGTTAGACATCAGTGACAGTTCACTAAAGAAAGCAGATAGGAGGTAAGCAAAACAGCCATGAATGTAGTTGGTCACCTTAAGGTTGAGCTATGCCTATTGGACGTCCAAATGGAGATGCTGCATGGGCAACTGTATCTAAAATTCCACAGTGCAGTAAACAAGTTTGGGATGGAGACACAGATATTAACGTCAGAGCTTGTAATATAAGGTTCTGTAAGCAAAGATTCACCAACAGATTGATAAAGGAGGATCTGTGTTTCAAGGTAAAAGAAATGAGAAGAAAACACCAAAAGGAGTGAGAAGAAAGTAGTTAGAGTAATAGAAGGAAAATGAGAAGAGTGTGAGTCTTAGACACCAAGAAATGTATCATGAAAGGAATTGTCTGTGTCCCATGTCACTGATAAGAGTCAGTACTGAGAATGAGCACTGGACTCTTTCATGGGATGGTACTGGTGGTCGTAGAGCAATGTCAGAAGTATGTAAGGATGAAGCCTTGGTAGGAGCTAAACAAAGAATGGAAGAAGAGAGTTGCAGACTAAGTAAAAAGCTCTCGAAGTCATTTGCCATTAATGGTAAGAGATAAAAGAAAGCTAATGAAAGGATATGCCAGGAAAATTTGTACTAGAAGAAGTATAAAAATCTAAGAGTGTAAAAGCCCAAACAGGTTCGGTAATTTCTGTGTTCATGAAAGATCTGGTTGTCTTTAATGATCGTAAAATTAATGTGTGACTATTTTGTCCCCTTTTCCTCACCAATTCAATCACCTAATTGGGTGTACCCATAAAACTGATGGTCAGATTTAAACCAAACTTTAAATGCTCCAGTAGTTGAAAACATTGACTGTACCTTTACATCTCAGTTTTACCATCATGAAGAGCTTTATTAATGAACTCTTGATGATCAATAGAGGTGAATTACTGCTTGTACTGGGGTCTAATTTCATTTGTTATATGCCATACATTTGCCTAAGCAGGTTGATTTAAAATGTTTCACAGTAGAGTATGTCTTTAGATCAGGAACCATGACAAATTTTTACTGTAATACACAGGAAATAGTCTGTGTGGGTTACATAGTCTCTGTCAAAACCAGAAAGCCATAGATTTCTGTAGCAATTAGGAGCTCTGCTGCTGCAGTCAAAATCAGCCAGAAACAGCATGCAAATAACGGGTACAGCTATATTCTAATAAGGATTTACGTATACAAATCAATACCAGGCAAAAATCACAGGCATCAAGATTACCAACCTCTGCTCTAAACTAATATAATATACTTTGTTGAAAACAGTTTGTGGTATATTCAATAGGTATTAATTTAATATTTGGATAAAATTAAAATTTACGTGAGCATCTACAAGTGTGCCTGGCATGCAGTCAAACATCCCTTCTCAGGAAAAGGTATGGTTAGAATCCTGATACTCAGGAGAGATCTGTAACATCAATACCAGCATTACCTTGGAACTTATCAGAAATATAGATCACGGGCTTCGTGTTTTGATTAAATCAGAGACTATATTTTAATAAGAGCCCTCTGGGTGTTTTTATTTTTTGAATTGGTACAGGTCTGTAGTACATAATGATTACATTCATTGTGAGGAGTTGGTACATGTACTTGGAATTTTCTGATTTTTTTGGTTTAACTCCCTCCCTTCCTTTCCCTTCCCCTCCCTCCCCATCCCTGAGTCTCTTGGACCACTTCATACATTTGCACCATATATCATATATTTTATACATGTTTGTAGTACATGATGGGCACATTCCTTACAGGGTTTTGGTGCAAGTACACAGTACTGAATTCCCCTTTTCTCCTGTGCCCCCATCTCTCCTTCCCTTCCCATTTCTCTATTTCCTATTGGTTATCTTTCATTTTTCACTTTATTTATACACTGAGCTTCTCATATATGAGAAACCATGTGCTATTTAAGCTTGTGGGCCTGACTTACTTCACTTTACATTATGGTTTGATGGTGCATTCTTTGCCCTACAAATGACTCAAGTTTATTTGTGCATTAATATTTGAGAAGCGTTCATTTAGAAAGTGTGGAATCAAATAACCTATAAAAAGTCAAGGTTAACAAAAAACAGAGAAACAAGGAGGGGAGCAGCAGGAGACAGAAAGAATGGAGAGAATATTTCCTGATCAAATGTGTATCAAATGATGAGAGGATAAATAAAATGAAGCACATCCGTATGGCAGAATAGTATTATTTAGCCATGGATGAACTTTGAAAATCACATATTCTATGATCCAATCATTGAAAATATCCAGAAGAGGAAAATCTATAGAAACAGAAAACAGATTTGTGGTTCTCAGTGATTGGGAAGACAGGAGAGTGAAGACTGACTACTAATGGGGACAGGTTTCTTTTTAGAGTGATGAGCATGTTCTGGAATGGGACAGTGGCAACGGTTGCACAACTCTGTAAATATACTAAAAAAACCACTGAATTATGCACTTCAGAATGGGAAGCTTTATGGTATGTGAATTGAAGCCCAAATTTTAAAGTCTCCAAAATTGGAAAACAAAAGCAATAATAAAAGAAGTGATAAAAGGTTTCCCTCCACAGCAGCGTTGCGGCTCTTGTGTTTAAAGAATGTAAGACTTTTGGTGCGAAAAGATGAGCACCACCCCAGCTCCTATGGAACCGAGTGAAACAACTGTGTGTAGCTCTTCTTTAGCCTGGGAGGGGTGATTATAAGGATGAAAAGCTGCAGAAAAATTGATTTTCTGGTTCATAAAATGTAACCTACCTTGGGTTAGGTTGGCAGGAAAGTTAGCTGGCAAGTATTAGAGAGGGAGAGAGGGAGACTTGGCAGGCTTGCTGTATTACATGGGATGTAACTTGAGTATCATCCTGCATTAACAAACACCCCAGATCCCTACCACCAAATCCACAACCCCACAACCCCACAACACCACACCCAAAGCCACAGAAAGCCTTCAGGTTTTTTTCTCTGTCCTCATAAGAATCTCAGACCCAACCACATAATCTCAATTGGAAGATTTGTGTTGTTTGCATATGTCCTAAATGGAATCCCTACTGTTTGAGTGTTTCACATAGTTGGGAGTCAGTAATCATGGAGTCTGGGTGATGCCTGGGTGAATCATACTGGGGAAAACACAGACCGAAGTGGAGTCAAGACCATAATCTGCAGATGTGCCCTCACACCCACTCACAATGGGAATCTCCACTTTGTACAGCCTCCAGCTATAACTCAGTACCCATTCTCTTATATTCACAATATACAAAGCCCACAGGTCTTCTGAGTTGACAATTGATTCTCAAATAAAGCTGAAAGTTTAAGTAGCAAAGTACTTACAGATGGAAAAAGATAAACTGGACAAGGAATGCACTGGATGCTAATATCTACCAAGCTGTGATTGCAAGGCCTTTGAGGATCATTTCTCTCCTGTGTCAGTAGCATCAGAGCCATCCATTTAGGTCCAGTTTTTAAAAAATTGATTTTGAGTAACACAGGAAAAGATGTACAATGTCTGAGGGGCAACATGAGGTACTGACACATGTAGACATTGTGTAGTAATCAAGCCAGAATGCTGAGCATATCCATCACCTTAAGAATTTATCATGTCTTTGTGGTGGGAACATTCGAAATGCTCTATTCTAGCTATTTTGGAATATATGATACTTTATTGTTAACTATAGTTACCCCACTGTGCAATAGAATGACAATATTATTCCTCCTGTCTTACTATAACATTGTACCTTCTGACCAATACTTCCACAATATACCTCCTTCTTAGATGCCCGGGCCTCTGATAACCCTTGTTATGTTATCAAATTATGTGATAACAATTTGAGATTCCACATATGGGTGTAATCAGGCAACATTTGTCTTTTTGCGCCTTGCTCATTTTATTTATCATAATGTCCTTCCTTCCTACTCATGTTGCTACAAATGACACAATTTTATTCTTTTTTATAGGCAATTTTGTATAGTTCTTATTTATATAAAATCACTTATGAAAACAATATATATATATTTATATATATAACATATTTTCCTTATCCACTCATTTATGGATGGACACTGTTTGATTCCAAATCCTGGTATTATGAATAGTGATATAAGAAATACAGGAATACGAAGGTTTCCTGGGTATACTGATTTCACAGACATGAATCTTAAATCTTTTCCTGTGCCAAGAGTAAAATACGGTACATTTTCATAAAACATTACTTCCTAAAGTACACTTTTTGGAATTAATTCAATAACCCCATTAACTGAAAGACTTGATCATTCATTCATAAGGGTGAGGATAAGATGAGCAATTGTGATTTAGAAATAAAATAAACTATAATGTAATAGGGAAAATTTGATAAAAACTTTTAGTCAGTGAATTTATTGTGGGTCAAGTACTACAGAGTTAGAAGGACTTTTTTAATTTTAAAGACAAAAAAGGAGATATATAAACCAGGATATCACAAAAATAATAAAGGAAATAGAAAATTATACAGAAGATAGTAGGGAATTAGCACTGGATGCTGTATTACATAATGTTACTTTTGCATTTGTTAGCACAAAAACAATAAAGGAAATACAAAATTCTAAAGAAGATAGTAGGGATTTTGTATTATATCTCTATTATTTTTTAGGGCTGCTGAAGCTCAAAATAAAGTTATCATATGCACCAAAGAGAAGAGAAAGAGTAGGTATTAAAGCTTAGCATGTAAATCTAATGACTCTAATCTCACTATTTGAATCAATTTAAGAGCTTAAACTGGTGACTGCTGAGCACAAGAACGTGAGGAAGACCATGAGATTATATCTAGTTTTTTAAGGTTAAATACATCTGCCATGGGCTAAGAGGTAGAGGATGGGAGAATTCCAGTTTGGTATCAATTTCTCCAATTTCAATTTCTCTAATTTCAGTCCTGAATACCTAACTTGTCTCAGTGTCAGACAAGCAGAAAGTTTTCTTCTTGGAAAACAATACTCACAGTGAGAATTCAACTGACAGTTAAAATGATTTTGTAAGAGACAAATTCCAAGAAACCCAGAAGTCATCAAAATGGGAATCATGCTGGAAAAATGTAATCCAATGCATTTTATTTTTTAAATCACAAATCTGAAAAGTGAGTGAGCAGTGAAAGAATACCTTACCAGGATGTTAATTTGCCATCTCTGTATGCATGGTAATACATCAGAATGCAAGATCTAGAAAGAAAAACCAACAACTTGTTTTCTATGTACATGTAGTCTTATGTCTTTTCATTTTTGAAAATTGCTAGGGTCGTTCCTTAAGAATCTTCATGCACAAGTATTTTCCCATAAACATCCATTTCTCTTATGTATTTTTGTGATTTCTTCCAGCAAACGAAACTATTTGACATGGAATAATAATCAATCAAAAATGTATATAATATGTAGGCATATATTCTTGGTAGTCTGAATACTGTTACATAGCTGTGCTCACTAAATAACTTAAAATAGACATACTTTTTGTTTTACTTCTGCAGCATTTGTAATTTCAGTCATTAAATGAGCTTTGCAGGTGTGTAAATACCCAGTTCTTCCCTGTGTTTACTGAAAAACTACTAGCCACATCAACCAGCACTTTGGAAGACTGGCAAAATGGGGAAGGTCTTCAAAATCTAACAATAAATTAATAAGATGAGTTATATAACAACTGGAACTCTGTTGAGTTAAAAATAATAAGACCACCTGAAGTTTTATTTTTTTAAGTCATCAGGATTGGATTTTTAAATGCAAAACCAGATATGACCATTCTTGTCTATCCTTGGCTTTTGCTTTCATGTGAATATTATTTTCTTGATGTAGGAGTGGGGAGAGAGTCCCTAACCTGTACTTCTCATTACAAAAATAAAAAACATAAAACATAAAAATTGCTTTGGCCAGTTTTAGCCCAAGATATTTCTTGTAAGGGACACTTGTGTGCTGTACAAATAAATCATCTTTGTGTCTTTAAGATGATGTGTGATTCTCAGGAAATGCTAAGGAAAGTATTGCAGATGACAAGCAGAAACTAGTAAAAAAAACCTCCTATTCTCTGTGTTTTTATGCTTTTTTTCACACTGTGTTCTCGGTGCACACAGAAAGCTTTACGGTAGTTTTGTTCTTCACCGTTTCTGCAAAACAAATCCAATATGTAATTCTCCTTGCAAAAATATGTAGTAGAAGTTGTTTACATTACCTTAGAGCAGCTAAAAATTCAGCTTATATTTTACACCTAGATTTTGCAAATTATATAGGGAAATAATTCACTCAAGTCAGTCTCCTACAGAAGGGGATTAAGAATTCCTCTTATATGTGACTGTCATAAAAATGACGAGAAATGACAAGTTCTTCATTATTATTGCCTCCCCAGCAGTACTGATACTTCCACTGCCTTAAAATTATCCTGTATATATTAGATATAAATTTGCACCAATCAACTATCAATTTGGCAATCCTTTGTATACACAAGTCTCAGAAGAGAATACAAACTTAGCACAAGAGCATATAGGCACCTTAAACATCCTTTGATGATCAGCATAAGAGGGCAGTGTTTATTTTTTTGCTGCATGTGAAAGTTCATACTCAGTATCAAGTTTATTTTGTCCGCTAACTTTGTTAGCCTTTCCAATTTCTTCAGTATTTTGTGTCCTTTCACAAAGAGCTGCCGGGATAGAACAGTTGCATCAGGGTCAAAGGTCAGAGCCATTACCGCGTTAACCTGAAGCGTATATACTGGTCCTTGAGCTCACAATGTGTTTTTGATTACTTTTTAAAATAAAAAAATGCCAGCAAGAGTCCTATAGGAATGTAGTAAGCATCAATAAGACCTCCCATAAGCACCATTTTTTATAAAGCACTTAAAATATTTTGATTCTTAACATTATTAAGAGGGCCAAGAATCATACAATTGTTCACTATTTTTTGAAAAAGAATAATTTTTGATAATCCCATTTTATAATGACTAACTTTATGAGACAGCCTCAAAGGTTGGACTTTTTCAAAAATAGTGTCTGTCTACTGATTTTTTTAAAAATAATATTTGTGCCACACCATTGTTAATTAGTGAAGTGTTATCTAAGATATTGAAATCATACTGTCATAATGAATAACTAAGAGATATTTTCTTGTGAAGATCTACTGCTAATCCTTTCCTTGTAATTCATTTCACTCCAGAAACATTCGAGCCATCGCTTAGAAACAGTATTTGCAGACTTCACCAGGGTAACAGCCCTAATCCTTAAGGTAATCATCTTTCACCCTCCTCTCCAGTTCTTTCTCCTTTTAAGTCTTCACTGGTCTTTTTAGAAAAACAAAAGCTGGAAGACAACTATTATTTTCCTCCCTGGGATAGTCTACTCCATTCAGGCAAGTAATACCATTTTCTGTTTACTTTCATCTAAAACAAGTGCACAGGGTCACCCTTCGTCATGCTGAAATTTTCCCATAGAAAAGGAAAACTATGTCAGGAGACTCCCAGATCACCAAGTCTGAACAACTGAGAAGCGAATTCTTTTTATCTTTTAAAAAATTATTTTGATATTTCATACCATTTTTTGATATTGTGCATGTATAAGGGCTAAGAAAGAGAGGAGATGGCAAGAGAACAAGAAAGAGAAGGAAAAGCCATTTTTCTAGGTCAGAACTCACATTCTGAATCTGTTTCAATATCTCTTTTTATTATTATTAACAACACTTCAGAGTGTACCATGATCAACAATGAGAAAAAAAAAGAGACTTCATTATTATTTGTATTTAATGCCAGCATTTCAAAGCAATTTCAGGCCACAAAAATACTAGTGGATAAAAAATGGATTGCATACTTTCCTGTACCACAGCAGAGGACAGGATGACACTGATTTTGTGTGTGCAATTGTACCAAAAAAAATTATCAACTGAATGAAAGGGATTTCAAAACTGTACTCAGAGTAAGTTCTTTAGGACTCTGAAACTATTTATTTCCTTTATCATTATTTTTTGGTCATTGACCCAAATCCATCATTGACATTGGTCTTGTCCGAGGAACGTCAACCGTAGTCAAGACCAATAACAGTTTACTAAAACTAGCATGTATGCAATTTGGTAATAAATACTAGGTATTTAGCCCTAGAGTAAACAGTCTTTGTCATCAAAAATCCTAGTAATTACTAGATTAAAAACTTTTACTCTCAATTTCAAAAACTTTCCAGCCACCATGACACTTAGTTTCCCAAAACATTTCAGTGTGAGGCAGTAGGAATTAATCTACGTTTTTAGGTCAGCTCTTCTTTGAATCTACCCATGATTTTTAAGGTGGAAACTTGCACATTTTTGGTCCTCTCCTTTACCGTTCACAGAGTTCCTTCAACTCTACCTTCTAGAATTTCCTGCTGCTCACACATCTCCTCTGCTATTGCTGTAGTTCAAATCATTCTGAGCTCCAGGTTAAACTATTAGTGGCCACAAACGTCACACTCTTAAGGTATCAGACAAGCAAACACAGTCTAAAATGTGAGAAAATCTTAGGTTTAATGAATTTATCCAGAATTTTGAAATTAAACTCGGGCAGAAGATATAATTATGACATTTCAGCTATCTGTTGCACATTTTACTCCACCATTTGCATATGCTTTGTACATTCTTTTGAGTTACATAAAGGGGGAGTCAGAAATTTTTCAGTATTTATGTCTTTTTAAACTTCTGTTCCAGCCTTCATCTGTCCTATCACTGCTGACAATTTTTCCAAAACTCATTAATGACATCACTCACCTGTTTAATGCTACGTCTGTAACACCAGAAAAGAAGGTTCACACTCCTTCTGTTCATACACAAGCCCTCACTGGCATAGCAACAGCTCGGTCCTTGAGTCTGGCTACTACGTATTTGCCCTTTAGTCACATTAAACTACACATCCTTTAGGCAAAGTGATTTTTTAAGACTCTCTCTTGAATCTTCCAATAGGATCTCATACTTCACTCCTCTTCTTAAAAGAAATAAAAATATATAGTCATATAGACCAGCCTTTGTTAAATTTAGATTATTCTTTTTGGACCAGTGCTAAAACTTCTTTTGCCTATGCTCCTCCTATGCATTCAGACTTCAGAGGTGATTTCAACAGAAAACACCTACCTTAAGATATTTTGTTTGTTTTAAGTCAGCATGTGGCTTCTTCAACCTGCTCTTTGGATCCTCTTATTATTATGCAAATACATAAATGAAATATAAGAATTATGGGCTCACATGTTGGTTCACCATATAAAATCAGCAAAAATGTTACAACTTTTGTATACCACGTCCAAAAAGAAATATTTCATACACTACCATGCTATTAAGTAGCCTCAGAGAGGCCTACCCACTGTTTTAACACTGAGTTCCACAATGAGGTAATGGGAATGAAACCCTGGGCTGCCACAAAGTGGTTCTCTCCTAAAGAAAAGGAGCTTTTCACTCCCTCGAGGTGCTGAGAGCCACAGGCACAGACCTCAGAACCAGGGCCAACCCAAGATCTGCAGGCCCTCCAGGCAAGCTAATAATTTGGCAATCACTTAAAGCCATATTCTTCAGTGTCTGGTTAGCTCACTCTTTATTTAGGAAGGAGATTGAGACTTCAGTAAGAAAAGGGAAGAAAAGAAGTTTTCAATAATATTGTTTTCACTCATAAAAATAACACAAAAACCAACAAATATGGGCTTGTAATAATTTAATTTGTCAACTAGCTGTGTGATACTTGGTCAAAGTTCATTTGGGGTGCTTATGTAAGGCTATTTATGGGTGAAGTTAACATTTAATTTGGTGAATGAATAAAGAAGGTTATCCTCCATAAAGTGGGAGAGACTCATCTACTCAGTTGAAGGTCTAAATAGAACAAAAAATGTTGAACACCCCCCTCCCCCAAGTTGGGGAGAATTCCTCCTGTCCAGTGGCCTTCAAACTGGGACATTAGCTTTTCTGTTGCTTTGGACTTGAACTAAAGCATACATTCTTCCTGGGGTGCAAGACTACCAGATTTATTCTCCTATAGATGACAAGTCCAGAAAAAAATAAAATAAAATACAACATAATACTGAAAGTATATTCCAAAAGTCAAGGGTGTTTATTTTGTGGAAAGCAAAGAAGTTTCAATATTGGAAAGTCTGTTAATACAAGACAACATTCAAATGCATCAAAATAAAAACATCACATAATTATATAAAAGGGATTTTATAAAATAAATAATTAATTTGTAATAATTTCCTAATTATATGTATGTGCTTATGTGCAGGTGAGCATATACATACCTGTGCAAATGTATATATGTACACACACGTGCACACACACATGTACAAACCTGCATCAGGCCTAATGGAGGAAAATTAAGAGGATATTCAGTAAAGCCAAGATTGATTGAATAATGCCTGGTAGTCCCACAACTTGTTTTACTGTTAATTTAGGAAGAGAAATTAACGGTATAAAACTTATGAAAGTTTTAAACTGAGATTATTTATATTTGATATAATTGCATACCATGAAAATTTGAGGTAATTAAACTAAAATATTATTGAATTCAATAAATCACTGAACATGATCTGAAATCAATACCTTTCATGTAGATATGCAAATCATTATCTAATACAATGGGGAAAGTTCCTCTTTTACAGCAATGCCTGAAACAATAAAAATACCTGAAACAATAAAAATATTTTAAAACTGTTCAAGACATAAACAAAATATGCAACATTTGCATGAAGGAAACTCTCACACTTTGAAACAGTATGTGATTTCAAAATATACTACAAAACTATGATGACTAAAACAGTGTGATAGTGGCATAAAAACAGACACATCAACCAATGAAACCACATAGAGAGCACAGAAATTAATGCTCATTCATAGAACCAAATAATGTTTGACAAAGGTGCCAGGAAAATACAATGAGGACAGTGAAGAGCACAGAAATTAATGCTCATTCATAGAACCAAATAATGTTTGACAAAGGTGCCAGGAAAATACAATGAGGACAGTGAAGACCGTCACTGGTGTTGTGAAAATCAAATATGCATAGGACAAAGAGTAAAGTTAGCTTCCTTAAACTCACTGTATACAAAAGTCAGTTCAAAACACCTCAGAGTCTTAAACATTAAATGTGAAACCATGAAATTACTATGAGAAAGCAAAGGGAATCACTTCAAGATATTGTCATAAGCCATGATATTTTAGATAGAAACACAAAGCATAAGCAACAAAAGTGAGAAGATATAACGAGGTTATATTAAACTAAGAAGCTTCTTTGCAGCAAAAGAAATAATAAAATTAAGAGCTAACCTACAGAACAGGAGAAAATATTTGCCAACTATTCATCTGAACTGAGACTGAGATGCAAAATATATACAGACCTCAAAAATCTGAGCACCAAAACAGAAAACCTAATTCAGGCTAACCTAAACAGAGACACATCTCAAGAGAAGATACACAAATGACCAAAAAGTACATTTAAAAAAGCTTGAGTACTTATCAGAGAAATATCACTCAGTACCACAATGACACATCTTCTCATTCACTTTAACGGTTATCATCAAGAAGGCAAAAAAATGCTATGGAAAATGCATAGAAAATGGAATTCTTGTACATTATTTTTGGTAATATAAATTAGTACATCCACTAAGTAAAATGACATCACAATTCCTCAAAAACCCAAGAATAGAACTGTCATATAAACCAGCAATTCCACTACTGGGTATATACCAAAAATAAATGAAATCATCATACTAAAAAGATATTTGCAATGTTACATTTATTATTACAGCACTATTCAAAATGGCTAATATATCAAATCGATCCAGATGCCCCTCAGTGGATGAATCAATAAAGGCAATGTTTTATGTAAACACAGCAGAATAATATTTATCCATAAAAGGAAACAAATCCTGTCATTTTCAGCAACATGGATGGAACTGGAGGTCATTATGTTCCGTGACATATGTGGAACACAGAAAAACAAGTACGACAAGTTCACACTCAGGTGTGGAAATTGATAAGTCAACCTCATGAAGAATGCAATGTAATTATGTTCACAAGTCACTGGAAAGTCTATAGGAGGGCACATACAAAGTTCTTAAAGGGTACCAGAGGGGAGAATTTACCTCTGCTTCTACTTTAGCATGGCAAAGTTAAAATTGTAGATTGTTTAAAATTATCTATGATATACTATAAAATGACTAGAAGAGTATGAAATTTCCAACACATAAAAATGATCAGTGTTTGAATAAATGGAAGTAATTGTTATCCTGATTTTATTATAATTCACTGTACACATGTATTAAATTATCCTAACATCACCCATGAAGATGTATTACTGTTATGTCTCAATATAAACAGTCTTACTAGTAAATAAAATACTAGCAAATGATACGATGGAGATTTGAAAAAAGTAACATTTCTCCAAAAAGAAAAACTAAGAATTTTAAAGGCAATGAGCTCAATACTTTTTTATATAAAATATCAATACAGAATTTTTAACCAGACCTGCCCATTTCACCATTCATATAGGAAAAAAGCAAAGAGTTTAATTTGAAATAAATGAATGGAAAACTTAGCCCTACAATATATTAAAACATGACCAAAAGCAATAGTAATTAGAACAGTGATATAATAGCACACACAAAAAATAGATACTTTGAAAAAAAAAAAGCAGAAAGTGTAAACATCAGCCCAAATCCATCTAGGAAATTGTATCTTTAAGACTGCAATTTAATTACTAATGGGAAGGTGGAACATTTGAGAAATTATGTGGGGAAAATGGATGGCCACTTAAAATAAAATACTAAGGTAACCTTACACACCTCATGTCTTATACAAAAGTAAATTCTGAAAGGATCAAAGATTTAAACATGACAAATGAAACTGTGTAAATCCTAGAAAAATTATTAATATTTTTGTAAAATTATAAAAAATATTTTATAATCTCCAGATGTCAATGAACTCTAGTGTCTAAGAAACTACATAAGACACTGGTAACATTTATTTTTAGGGAGGAGTGCTGACTTCACTGTGTCAACTTGGTCAGGCTACAGGTTCTGGTCATTCAAGCTTTAATCTAGGTGTTGCCAGGAAGGTATTTTGCAGATGTAATTAAGGTTCTTAATCAGTTGACTTAGAGTGAAAGAGATTATCCTGGATAATCTGCATTGATCTGACTCAATTCACAGAAACACCAAAAAGCAGTGCTGAGGTTTCCAAATTTCTCTGTGAGAAAAGAGAAATCTTGCTAGAAACATCTGCTGTGTCTGCAGAACTCCATCCTGCTGACCTCTTTCTTTTCCTGTCTGCCAGCAAACAAGAGCTGCAGCCTGTGCTTGTGGCCCATGGGTGTATTTGAGACTGCCTGGGATCCTCTGTCATGACCAGCTGTGCTACAGGTCTCTGACATACTCAGCCAGATCCCACAATGATATACAGGGGAAGAGAGAGAGACAGAGAGAGAGTGAGAGAGACAGAGACAGAGAGAGAAAGACAGAGATGCCAAGACAGAGATAGAGAGACAGAGTGACAGAAAGACAGAGACAGAGACAGAGAGACAGACAGAGAGAAAGGGAGAGAGAGATAGAGAGGCACAGAAAGAGGGAGAGAGGGAGAGATAGAGACAGAAGACAGAGAGGGAGAGAGAGAGAGAGCGGCTGTGTAATGACATTCCTGTCAGTGATGATGGTACCGGAAGATTATAATGGAGCTAAAAACACCCTATCGCCTAATGACCTCACATACTGTACTGTTGTAGCATCACATACTGCCCGTATGTTTGTGGCGATACAGGTGTAAAGAAAATTTTTGCACTACCAGTCTATAAAAGCATACCACAGGTAATTGTGCACAGTGCCTTCTACTGATAATGATAACAAATGACTGTATGACTGGTTTATGCATTTAGTTTACTATACTTCTACTTATAAAAAAGTTTATTATAAACATTCAGCTGCATGACAACTGCAGTAGTCTCATACGTCTTGTGTTTAGTATGTCTCTTTACTGCATCATTTCTCTTATTCTTAATTTAATCTCACTGTTTAATTTAATTTAATTTAATTTAATCTCATCATAGCCCTAGTTGCAATAGGCCACACCATATATACATAAACCACTTGGCCTCGTTACATCATAGGCTATAACATGTAGGTGTGTGTAAGTATATGATGTCCATACAATAAAAAAAATTACCCAGTGATGCATTTATAAGACATATTCATGGATAACTGATGGTTTTATATATTTTTTAAAATTTATATATACATAATTTACATATATTTACTTTATATATAATTTACATATGTATAATTTATATATATATGAATAATTATATATATAATCATTATCTCCTACTACCTCTGTTTCTCTAGTTAAACTGATATATAGGGGATTTGTATGTTTAAGATGGTAGATTTAGGAGAGAAACCTTTTATTTACTCTTGTATCTTTAAAATTAGAAAAATATGCACATAGCATTCAACTAGTAAACCATATACATTTACTTTTAAATTTTTTATTATGTTAAAGATTTAAAAACTAACAAAGCAACAACAGTGAAGACAAAATCAAAATAACACAAAAACAATACATGACCTCAAAACAAAATGATAGGAATTAACAATGGTGGCTGCATTACATACTGTTGTCTTCAATGAAGCAGCTCAGTCCACCAGATGTAAGAATGTAAGATTGATCAAACAATTAAAGACAGTAACAAGTAATAAGAAAAACTGGAAATGATGCTTCACCATACAAGATTGTAGGAGTTCAACAATGGTTCTTATACACCATGTTGTTGCTTTCAGATCAGTCTTTCTGATTACCAGATGCAAGCATGCAAAATAAACCAAAATACATTTAGAAAACATGTCTTAAACACAGAGTATTAACTTCTTTATTAATGAGAAAAGATTTATTCTTGCTCTTCATAAAGGATTATAAACCTGCTATTTAGCTGTTTTCTACCTAAATTATATCAAAGTGAGGCATGGTGGTGCATGCCTATAGTAATAACATTCTGGGAGGCCGAGACAGGAAGATTGCAAGGTTGAGCCCAGCAGCTTACTGAGACCCTGTCTCAAAATAAAATACAAAATAAAAAGGGAAAGTGATGTAGCTCTCTGCAAAGGCCCAGAGTTCAATATCTGGTACCATGCATAGAAAAATTAATTCCAACATTTCCTCAAGCCTCTGGTATGTGTTAATTGTTTGCCAGTATATGATTCTAACCCTAATTCCATTCTCAAGTACTTGCAATTTTTAAAATCAAATTATGTTAAAAATTTGTCATCTATCTTGACGCATAAAAATGAGTATTAGCTTTAGACTCTGCTCTTACCTCCTAGAATGAATTTGTCTTTCGCTTATCTACTGGTTTTAGTCTCCCGGGGCCCACCCTATTGCTGTCAAAAACAATATATAGAGAGTGGCAGACAACCGAGTTTTTAGTTTGGGGATATCTAGGCTTCAATCTATCTGGTCATAGTTTTTAATAATTTTGCGATCTACGGTATCTAACCAACAGGTTTATGTTCCATGACATTGTTCAGTACAGTGGCGAGAGAACTGGACGCTCTGTCCTCACCAACATGGTGAACCTACAGCATTTGCAAACTTTGGCTGAGTCAGAGCAAGTGCCTCTTGGTGCTGTAGTTCTTTAAGAGCAGAGTGTATCTGTACTTAGACTGCAACTCAAAATGGAGAAGAAAAGGAAGAAAACTGTGAGTTTTCTGAGGAATATCTGCTCTGTGCAGTCTGCTTTCTACATGGACCCTTATTTAATATAGCTATGGTGGAAGGTGAGTTAGCTCTGCCAGAATCCCCACCCTGGTAAGGAGCAAAGCCGAATTACAAAAATAGGAATGCCTGGCTTTAAAGTCAGTACACAAATGGATTGATCATGCAAACAACCTCCCTCGTTTATATGTTACAACCATAAATACATATTCAAAAAGACTCCAAACTTTAGTTCAAAGAACTATAAAGCAGGGTTAGTTAAGACAATGTGTGCATTAGAACCACTCAATAAGACCTTTTATCTTGTTTCATATACCTATCAATGGGCCAGACTGGTACTTCCTTCTATTTGATAAGGAAAGACAAATCTGGCAAGATTGAGATTATGTGAAGATGTCTATTTGATCCTTTGAAGAAAAGTCTAAATACTTTGTTATGATCCCACTCATACCCTCGTGTACTTTCTCAAAAATAGCATTTTAAAATCCCTTGGATTAATTACAGATTCATTCTAATTTTGCGTAGACAAATGGATGTGAAAATAATCTATTCTTCATTTCTGAATGTAGGATGGTACTCTGGGTAAATTTTCTCTGAATAACTATTAAATATCTATTTACTAAAGGCTCACCATATTTTTGAAGTCATGAACTATTATAATTTTTATCATTAGTTGCATTTTATCATTAGTTTGCATTTTATTTATTCAATTTTTTTTGTCTTTTTGACACAGGGTTTCACTATGTAGTTGAGCTGGCCTTGAACTCACTTTGTAACCCAGGCTGGCCTGGAACTCACAATGATCCTCCTGCCTCAGCCTCCTGAATGTTAGGATTACAGGTGTGCATCACCACGCCCAGCTTTAGTTTGCACTTTAGATTGAGATTCAACTAACTCATTTGAGGGCCTAGTAGATGTTACATTTTAAAAATATTATTTGCTCACTTTTCAAAACAACCTTTTTTGCAATTCCAAAACTTATTAAGTAGATAGCATGAACAAAAGGAGCATGATGACAGCTGTATTATAACTGAAATTTGCTCAAAGTAGATCATAAATATTCCCTCACACACACAAATGGATAGACGTGGTGGGTAAGTAATTGAAGTGATAGTAGTAATCATTTCACAATGCACAGAGATATTATATCTTCGTGTATACTTTATACAATAAAGCAAAAAAGGAAATTGAAACCAATTTATCAAGCATGTACTGTAAATGGGTACCTTTTATTGTATATGAGTTACACAATGAGGTTGATTTTTAAAAAAAAAAGATGAATCTACTTCTACTGGCCTGTCTGTCTAGAACCTTCCTATGCAGTAAGAAATGCTAGTGCTGCTTCTCACATGGTCACGTTATGGGCCTAGCCTGTCTTCCTGCTCGTTTGTCCTACACGTAGAAGGCAGAAGAGACTACTTCAAGTGAATTTAAATTACATCATTCCTTTGTTCAAATCGTTCAGATTAACTCTTCAAAAGTACTTTAAAGTCAAGTTAGTATTTTGAATTGGAAAGCTAATGGTTAATTTCGTGATTACATGCTTACCACAATTTGGCATAGTATTTAAATTTCCCAAACACACATCATGCAGAATTCTGTCCCCTAATTACAAAGCCCATTCCCTGAAGTTCAACTCTTTCTTAAGGCTATTCCAAATTTAGGCAAATGCCTCCTTCTGTATATCTACACACTCAGGAAACACAGCACCTGTGGTGCATGATGTATGTATATATTTTTACTGGTGGTTGTGGAGGTATTGGCCATAAGTTACATTTCAACCATCCTTTGGAAATGCATGTTAACTACTAGTAAGTGGAAAGTCTTTATAAATTTTAGTTGCCATCCCTCCTTATTTTCTTCTGCTTATAAGTGCCTTGAGAGCAGTGTTGCCATTGCAGCTTACCACCTGGCCGGTTATGACACTTCTAAACTGGCAGGTGTTAGATAATTTGCATCAAATAAAGATCTGTGGTTGACTGATTGACTTCTTGGCAAGTGAAATATATTTGATATTCCCCTTGAAGTTACAAATGGTTTATGCACTTCACAAAACACCGTTACTCAGAACCATTCTGGCCTTGAAAGAATGTGACCAACAATGTCTAAATAAAACATTAAGGGCTCTAAAACAAAGAGTGTCTCCTGCAGACGTGGGATGTTTTAGTTTTTATTACCCTATTGTTGCACACATATCAGTCTGGAATGTGGTTTACACTGGAGTGCTCCAACTTCCAACCCAGCCGTCCTGCACTGGGCTTTCTGCACTTAGTTTTCCTTGTGAATCATGGGTTAGAACGACAGCCCTTCTGACCTGCAATAAAACTCACACATTCTCTTAAATATATGCTACTATACAATGAATTTCATTGAAGGAAGAAATAAATGTGAATTGCACCTGATGGGTTCTTTGCAGCTTTTGGATGCTGTGGTTGGAACGATCAAATAATGCCAGTTATGTCACAGCCAGAAAATTTGTGTCTCATAAATTTTGATGCTGGAAATCCCATGACAGAATTTGAAAGAATATTTCTCTTTGTTGGGACTTTAGGAATTTTTTTTTAAAACCTTTAAGCCATTCTAGTGAACTTGCTGTTATTTTTCAGATAAAGTAGAATCAGAAATCATAGTCCAAGAAAGGAAGTGACACAAGATAAATGGTTAAAAATAAAACTCACTACTAGAAAAATGACATTTCATAGTTCCCACTGGTATATCACACTTTTATGTTTCCTCTTTCTCTCTTTCTCAACATATATTTTAGAAAACACACAATATTCATTCTCACACCAACTCATAATGAAGACTGATTTGAATATATGAACACTTAGTTAAAACATTAAATAGAAAAGTTTTTTTAAAAATCAATTTTAAAGATATAGTCTTGTCATTTCTAAAACTTTGTATGAAAAGATATTTAACCATGAAAAATAATGTTACAGAATCTCCCTTCTACCTTACCATACACAAAAGAGATATATACATATGTTAATTCTTCCTACACTTCTGCACATAAAACTCAGAGTAGATTCTAATTTTTAAAAATTATATATACATTTTAATACAAGCCATTTTAAGGAGGCATTTCTATAAGTTATGCAATATTATTGTTTCTATGATAACCAGGTATAAAAAAACATTGTTGACTTTTTGAAAGCAGAGAGTGAAAAGGTGAAATCATGATATACTATATTTAATTATGGCATTAGTTTTATTTTCCTTTTAAATTTAGTTTTAGATTAATATACTTTGTTTTTATGTTTCTTTTTTATGAAAAATTATGCAGAAAATACAGTTTCTATACATTATATCTGCTTCACTTCTTCCATTCATAATTTTCTCTATTAACAATATCTTGCATTAATGTGGCACACTGTTAATTTCCATCTAAAATTCATATTTTAGTAAAATTAATGGAAATTCACAGACTATGCTTAGTAGAATCTGAATGTGCATTTCTTAATAGACATTTGAACTTTTCATTAAAAATGAACAATACTGATGTATGTAGTGTCATGCCTTGTATATTTTTATTAAAGATATAAATAGAACAGAGATCATCCATTCTATTTTGATGATATTTTATAAAATTTTAACCTATCTTTATGTTTGCTTTTAAACACACATTCTCATACGTGCGCACGCACACACACACACACTGCTTGTTTATTTTCTGAAGGCTGCATGGGTACTTTGCTTCACAACGTGCTAATTGCTCTGACTTTGGTCCAGGCAGTTTCTGGGCTGGTGCCTTTGCCTGTTCCATCTGTGTTTACATATCTTGTGGATCACTCAGAGCCCTGCTGCAGGTCCTTTCAGCTTCTTTCAAGACTAGCCTTCAAGAAGTCTAACTGAGTTCCAAGTCACCCAGATCAGTTACTCCCAAAAGCTTACTCTAGTCAGAATCTGCCTTCTGCTCATATTTTGATGCAAAATCTTAGGCAACATATTCCCTCAACTGAGGATACATGGCTTATAAAAGGGAATTCAAAAGGTGGGTGATAAATTATGCAATAAGACCTTCACTATTAATTTGTGTCAGGAGACAGTAATATTGTTCCAAAAACAACACTTTCTGCAACATGGTAGAACTCTGCAGTGCCAGATTGAAATTAATCTTGCTTGACTGGTTATTGAGTGCTATCTGAAATTATTTGGCTAAAGTCAAACAGAGTTGTTGTTTTTACTTCAAAGTATAAAATTCAGATCCATACACCAGTAAATAAGTTCAGCAACACAAGTCTACTAATGTTGGCAAAGTAGGTCTAAGACAGGGAAAAAGGAAATTAGCAAATACTGTAAATCAGCTCCACGAATATATGTATATAAAAAGTAAAAAGAGAATTATGTCTGTTTTAATAAGTATCATTTAGAGGGCATCAATTATTCTACTCTGGGATTCTTTTAAGTAAAGTAAATACTGACTTGTGAGTTTGAGTTGCAGACAAAAAATTCCAAATAATTGTTTTAAGGAAGTTTGGCAAGCAACAAAAGAACACAGCTATACAACTTAATGAGACCAAGAAAAAAGAAACAAATAAAATGGGAAATTCAAAAAGGAGATATAAATCATAGAAAAGAAACAAAAAGAAATACCAGAGTTCACAAGCCACAGGACTAAAATGAAAAATGCAATAAACAGGATTAATATTAAACTTACTGGAAAAGAAGAAGTAATCCATGAACTCAAAAGATGCATTTAAAAACAGAGGAGAAAAGGGGGAGAAAGGACTGAAAGGGATGAAGGCAGATACAAGGAAAAGAGCTAACAATCGCACTATAGGGATTTCAGAAGGAAACATAGAGAAAATGGGACAGAAAGCGTATTTAAAGAAAAGTAGCTGAAAAGTCCACAGGTCAGGTGAAGAACCTGACCATCCATGTATGAGGTCAAAAATCTCCAACCAAATCCAATCCAAAGACTTCAAAAAGATATACTAAACCTGTCAAAATTCAAAGACAGAGACAACCTCAAATGCATCAAGAGGAAGATGTTTCTCACAGAGAACAGCATCACTATAAGGCTGTTAGTGGATTCTCAGCAGACAACAGGGTGGGGAGATATTCTGAAAGTAGTGAATGGAGAAACTAAACCTATCAATACAAAACACTGTCCCTCAGAAATGAAGGAGAGAGCCAGGGATTTAGCTCAGTGGTAGACTGCGTGGTTAGCAAAAACAAGTCCTTTTGTTCAATCCCCAGTATAAAATAATCAAAGGATGAACAAGCTGTTTGCCCAGTAAAAAAAAGTGGAAGCGATTCACCATCACTGCATCTGCCTTACGGGATATATTAAAAGAGGAACTTCGAGCTGAATTATTACAATGAAATCATATGCATGTGGAAGGTTGATAAATGTCTAATGCAATAATCGTATCCATAATACCTGAAACTATCACAGCTGTGTGAAAGTCATTTATATGTCAAGCAGAAACTTTTAAAAAAATTAAGCAAAACTATAGGTATAATAATTTGTTAGTAAATATACAATATAAATATATAAATTATGTCATCAAGGATGTAAAATCGGGGGTATAGCTTTTGTAGGTGGTGAAAATGAATTTGGTAGGTTTTTTAAAGTCTTTTAAAATTCTGTTAGGTGTAAACCTCACAGAAACAAAGTACAAGCCTACAGAAAGCAAGAGAAAGTAATCAAAGCTATTAGAGAAAATCATCAAATACGTAGGAAGGTGGTAAGAGGAGGATATACAAAATGATTGGAAAACAACTAATGAAGCAGTGTAATAAGTTTTTCCCTATCAATATTTACCTTTAATGTAAATGATGTCAATTCACCAATCAAAAGGCATACAATGGCTTTATGGATTAAAGAAAAATATTAGATCCCATGTGCCACCTACAAGTCTTACTTTAGCTTGCAGAATACACTTAGAGTGAAGGTGAAGGGTGGGTGAAGATACTCTGTGCAGATGGAAAGCAAATGAATGCAAGAGTGTGTATTCTTACATCGGACCAAAAAATGTAAGTCAAAAACTTACCAAAAATAAATATAACTATATAATAATAAATTCAATGACAAATATAGCAATCAGATATAACAATTATAAGCATATATGCCCTTAGCAGTAAAACAGCTAAATACATGAGCAAATATAATTGAAATGAATGGATGAATGAACAGTAATAGATAAGAATAGGAGACATAAATATTCCACTTTCAGCAATAGGTAAATCATCTAGACAGAAAATTAATAAGAGACTGAATTTAATTATACTGTAGACCAAATGTTCTTAACAGATATATACAAAACAGTTCATGCGGTAGCACCAGAATATACATTCTTCACAAGAATATACAGAACACAATTCAGGATATATCTTGTGTTAGGCCATAAAACAGTATTAACATATTTAAGGTGACTAAAATAATGTGAACTATATTTTCCAACTGCTTTCATGATGCTGTGAAAGCAGAAATCAATAGTATGAGGAAACATGGAAAATTCACAAATATGTAGAAATTAAGCAAAATGCTCCTGAATAAGCAATACATCAAAGAAGAAATCAGATGAGAAGTTAAGAAATTTCTTGAAACAAACAAAAATGGAAATATATCACAATTTATGGAATATGGCAAAACAGTTCTAAAATGGAAACATATAGCAATAAAAACCTATATCAAAGGAAATTTCTTAACCTAAAATTATACCTCAAGAACTAAAAATAGTACAAACTAGGTTCAAATTTAGTAGAAATAGAAATGATCAGAATGGAAATGAATGAAATAGGAAAAAATTTGTCAGAAAGTTGATAAACTTTAGCTAGACTAAATAACAATTGAAAAATCCAGTAAATAAAATAAAAACTGAAAGATGAGACATTATTAGTGAAACTACAGATATATAAAGAATCATAAGAGACAACTGAGAACAATAATATACCAACATATTGCATAACTTAGAAGAAATGAAAACATTTCTTGACACAAACTATCAAGACAAAAATCAGGAAGAAACAGAGCTAAGGTTTGAATTTTATCCCTTTCAAGGATAAAATGAGGTGTAATGCTACTGTAACAATATTAAGAACTGTGATCTTTCAGAGGTGTTCAATGAATGAATTTATGCCTTTAATACAGGAATATCTCTCACCCTGTTTATCTATGTCGATTTTTTTCTGCCATGTTATGGTACAGCAAGAAGCATTTTACCATATGTTGATATTTTGGTGTTGGGTTTTCTGGTTTCCAGAAATGTGAGCCAATAAGTTTCTCTTCATTAGAAATAACTTTTCTCCTTTTGCTGAGACAAAATACTCAACACCCAGAATAAAGGAAGGAAAGATTTATTTAGCTTACATTTTTTGGAGATTTCAGTCTGTACTTGGTTGGCTCCAAGGCAGAGTGGCACATGGCATAGGGCAACCTTCAAGGTGGCTGAAAATAGCAGAAGCAACAAGAGCAGAAGGGAGGAGTGGCAGCTGAAAGAGCAAGCCTCTTTACCTCTCTTACACTGTATGTAAACTACCCACCCCAGGGCAAGTGTAGCACTCACACCCAAAATCCCAACATTGGACCATGAATGCATCATAAACTCTAGAAGCCCACCCCATGACTGCATAAGGCTTTGGGGGGACATTCAGACACAAACCATAACATGAGTCTATGGTATTCTGTTGTAGCAAAACAAAATTTACTAAAACAAAGAGAAAATCTGAAGGAACTAAGAACAAGTACAGCGGGATTGAATCAATGATCAAAAATTCCCTCAAGGAAAAGTTTGAGATCTGAAGGCTTGATTGGAAAATTCTACTAATTATTCAAAGAGAAATTAGTATGAATACTTCTCAAACTGCACCAAAGTATTAAAAGAACAGAATACTCATTTTGCAAGGTCAGTATTACCAATACCAACGTCAGACAAGGTCATTGTAAAAAATAATACTATAGGCCAATATCCTTGATGAACATAGTTTGAAAAATCTCCCCCAAAATACCAGCAAACCAAATTCAATAGGAAATTTACAAAATCTTACACTGTGCTCAAGTGGGATTTGTCTCTGGGATGCAAAGATAGTTGAATATATGCAAATTAATAAGTTCAATATACTGCATTAAGAAAATGAAGGATAAAAGTCATATTACAACCTCAGTAGATTTATTAAAAGCATTTTACAAAGTTCAGCAATTCCTTTTCATGATGAAAACTCTCAAAAGTTAAGTTTAGAAGGATGGGCTGTAGCAAAATAATGCTCACACATGAGAAACCTGCAGCTAACATCATACACATTGCTGGAAAGTTGAGATCTTCTCCTCTAAGATCAGCACAAGATGTAGATGCTGATTCTCACCATTTATTTCAGTGTAGTACTAGGTAACACAGTAAAAGTAATTAAGCAAATTTTAAAAATAGATAAAAGATATTCAGATGGGAAAGGAAGAGAAAAATCTTTGTTGTTGGCAGATGATATGAGCTTATAAAAGATCATGAAAGTGGATCTTATAGAGTACTCTTAAATCACCAAACTGTTAGAACTAATGAATAATTCAGTAAAGTTGGCAGATATAAAATAAATCTACAAAAGTTGGTTACATTTCTATATACTAACAGCAAACTATCTTAAAAAAAGAAATTTAGAAAACGATCCCATCAACAATAGCATTAAAAAGTATTAAGTATTTAAAGATCTAAAATTATACAACTTCTTAAAGAAAATTTGCAAGAAAATCTTCATAACATTGCCCTTAGCAATGACTTTGGATTTGCCACCATAAATGCAGGCAATAAAGTAAAAAAAAAAAAAAAAGTGAGACTATATTAAACTACTTCATAGAAAAAGAAATAATCAAGAAAATGGAAAAATTAACCAAAAATGGCAGAAAACACATGCACACAATATATGCATAAGGAGTTAATATCAAAGTATATTAGGAATTCCAATGACTCCCTAACAAAATAAATAACTTGAGTGAAAAATGGCAAAAGGGAGTAGAAATTTTTACAAGAACATACAAATGGTTAATACACATATGAATATGTGCTAGACATTACTAACTATCAGGAAAATGCAAGTCAAACTCACAGTGGGTGTCTCCTCATATCCATTAGACTGGCTGTTGTCAAAAGTTCATCATAGCTTTATTCACAATAACAAAGATATAGATACCATATATCTATTCATAGGTGAATTTATACAGAGACTGTAGTGCTGAAAGAGGGAAGAAAGGAAGGCAGAAGAGAGTAAGAGAGAAAAGAGTGATTTCTGTTGTTGTTTTATTTTATAGCTATTTTCTAACCTGAGGTTATATTTTTGTACCTGTCTATGATCCACCTAGTTGCTATCTTAACTATACCCTTAACTGTACCTATGCTGAATCAACTAAAAGCAAGTTCTCTCCAAAAGCATGACATTGTAATGAATTGGTCTGTGACATTAATAACAAAAAATAAGAAAACAGACTTGAAAAAAATCTTGACTTGCAATAAAGGTTATGTGTGTGTGTGTGTGTGTGTGTGTGTGTGCAATAAAGGTTATCTGTATATGTGTGTGTGTGTGTGTGTGTGTGCAATAAAGGTTATCTGTATATGTGTGTGTACACTAATTTAAAACCTTTATAGTTAATCTTGGCTTTTGCACCATTTTCAAGGCTATATCCAGAAAGCATCCGTTGGTAAAGGCTGAGGAATACTTTTGGAAGGAGGAGCATACAAGTTACCCAGAAGTAAGAGTGAACTTTATATTTGATGCATATAAAGAAATAGTGGTCAATTTTCTATGAGAACTTAATAGTATTCCAAATAAAAGGCAAAGCTTTGAGTAAAACTCTATGCAGATGGCTCCAGCTATGAATATAATAGTTAATAGTTTTGTGATGGGTGCCAGGTATTTTTTGCAAATGTCACCTCTTAAAATAATAATTTGATACTTCCTGAATGCAATTGCCTAGTGAAAGGAAATTTACAGGAAGAAATTCTATTTTAATCTTGATTTTTCATTGTTACTCAAAATAGCTTATAAGTCTGATTCCTATTCATTATGTATGAGATAGATCAATCTTTCTCTTCCATTGGATAAATGTTTATTATGGGGACCAACACAATTAAATTTATCAGTGGAGTAATAAAAAAATAAAAACTATACTTCCTCATTTTCCTTCCAGAAATCCTTTTCCGAGTATATCCCCTTGGTCATAAAACTCACTGAATCTACTATTTGGTACCAAGAGGTTACTAAACAATTGATTTATTGCATTGCTGACTATACTGTAAGAAATTACTTATTGCTACATTATTATTTTTTCAGATCAATAAAGATACCACAAAGACTAGAAGAAATAGCCACAACCACAAACACACTCAGTCACCTGATCTTGTATAAAGGGGCCAAACAAGCTCACTGGAAGAAAGACAGCCTCTTTAATAAAGAGTGCTGGAAAAATTGGCTTACCACTTGCTGAAGACTGAAAATAGACACAAATCTATCACCATGCACCAAACTCAAGTCAAAATGGATCACAGATCTCAACATTAAAACAGAAACATTAAATCTATTAGAAGAGAAAGTAGGCAAAAGTGTTGAAGACAGTGGTAGGCAGAGAGTTCATGAACAAAAACCAAAATGCACAGGAAATACTTTAAAGAATCAACAACTAGGATCTCATCTTACTGAACAGTTTTTGCACATTTGAAGAAATCACCAGCAGGGTGAAAAGAAAACCCACAAATTGGAAATAAGTTTTAGCTGACTGTCCCTCAGACAAAGATCTTCTAGCTAGAATATATAAAGATTTAAAAAACATAAACCCCCCCAAATTCAAAGATCCAATCCTAACATGAGCATCTGAGATGAATACACACTTTTCAGTTAAAAAAGTAGAAATGGTAAATAAATACATGAGAAAATGTTCAACATCATTAGTCATTTGAGAAATGCAAATTAAAACAATGTTGAGATTTCATCTTACCCAAGTAAGAATGGCTAGCATTAAGAAATCAATAAAAAACACTAGAGAGGCTGTGGAAAATTAGGAACACTTCTCCACAGCGGGGGGTGTGGGGGGGTTATGCAGAGTGGTGAAACCACTGTGGAAATCAGTTTGGAGATTCCTTAGCAAACTAGGTCTAGAGAGACCATTTAACCTAGCTCTTCTCCTTCTGGGTATTTTCCCAGAAGATCTGAAATCATCATATGACAGCGAAATATGTACACCTATGTTTATAGCAGCTCAATTTGTAATAGTTGAATAGTGGAAGCAGCCCAAATGTCCATCCTTTGAGGACTGGATAAAAAAATTGGGGTATTTTTATATATTAGAATATTACTCAGCTATAAAGAAAAATAAATATGACACTTTTATACGTCAATAGTCACAACTAGAGCCCATACTCATCAATGAAATACATCAGACCTGCATGTATAAGCAAGGTATTGTGTCATGAATGTAAGAACCTGAAAAAGTAAATAAAAATTAGGAGGTATGATAGACTTTGTGAAACAAAAGGAAACTGCTCAAAAGTAAAGAGAAACTGAGATGGGGGAAAAAAGAAGGGGACAAGTATGTATATAATTATACACAGGATAGTTAACATAGTTGTACTACTGAATTATATCACTTTATTGAAAGGAACAGTTAATGATTCATTATTTGATCAATCTTGCATGTCTATATTTATTTTCCTGAGTAAACACTTTGAAGTTATCAAAATGTAATACAACCAGTGTTGATTTCCTATCACCTTGTCTGTAATTTAGTATTGCTTGTATTGTTCTTGGGCTATTTTGTAAATGGATGCCTGTTTATTAATATATTTTCGATCTTTTATTTTTAAAAGAAAAATGATATCATAAAAGAATTGAAACTAATCCCTGACTATATTTTAATTCTTCATTTATTTTGCCATTTACATTAATTGACCGCTATCCTCTTATTTTTATATAGTGGGTACGGAATTCACCTGTTCCTCTGGTAAAATTTAGCAAAATAATTGTTTTCCCATAGGTGATACATGTTTATAACATATAAATTACAGAATCAATAAAGGTATTTTGCTGTTACTTCCTTATTTTCTTTATCCTATATCTGTGAGGAGCAAAAAAAGGACAACTATCCTAGATATAGATCTTTCTCTGGTGTTTGAAAATCTTTTAGCTGTATTTTGAAAGGACTTTGGCTTTTGACTCTCTTTCCTGTCTATGGATAAGAGCCTAGCTGTTTTCATAAACAATGAAC
Organism: Dinomys branickii; assembly: GCA_004027595.1. Taxonomy (NCBI): domain Eukaryota; kingdom Metazoa; phylum Chordata; class Mammalia; order Rodentia; family Dinomyidae; genus Dinomys; species Dinomys branickii. Next base: position 29,247 of record PVLD010015007.1, read on the forward strand.
AGCTGTTCAACTTCTAATACTATTCAACAATTTCCTTTTCACAGGGGAAATTCATCTTGATTGTATCTTCTTCCCCATCTAAGGTAGGGAACTCATTGAAGATTTTGAATTTATAAACGCTTCCTTAACCAAGGCACTCAATGAAATATTCAGCTGCTGGTGTAAGTCAAGACATTGCCTGAATGATTTTGTGACCTGTCTTTATTTACTAACTGGGTTGTTTGGAGAAAATTTTGGAGTCTTTTAAGTAAGACATTATTAAAGAAAGAGAACAATTGAGGGACAAGTATTTTCTGCGCTCTTATGAGAAATAACCATATAAAGTTACTTTATGAATTCAGCACAACTTGCTGCATGGGATGCTATAGAAGCAAAAGATACATCCAGTCTTTATTGCTTATTTCACCATGTAAATGCCTTAAAGAACAGCAATAGTGTTGTGTGGAGTGACCAAACTTATCTTCAAAACAATTCTGTCTCCAAGAAGAATTAAAACTCAGGCATTCAAAGCTCTAATTAGACACATCACGTTGCAATCTAAGTGCTTTATTTCTTCGGTGAAGACTTAATATTAAGATTGAAGATACCAGGAAGAATAGGAAAAAAAAAAAAAAGCAGACAGAGAAGGCATACATTTTAACAAGGTAAATTAAAAGTAAGTAATTAATAATACAAGTTTTCCAAAAGATACAAAAGACCTTAATTTTTATTAGATTTTTCTTATTGAAGAACAAAAATTTTCAAAATGTTTACTTCTGCACAACCTATCAGGTGAAGAGAATATCACTATTATAATTCAAAAGATGAGAACAGATGTTCTAGAAAGTTCTCTTGTTCTTGTTAAACAAAGACTGTATATAGCTATATGATAAATGTACCAGGACATAAGCACTGGCATAGTGATAAATCCTTCTTAAATATGAAGTACCAAAAAGATTATCTGGCAATGGATGGAGCAAGATGAGGGAAAATTGAAAAATATTTTATGCATGAGAATTCAAATGTTTGTTGGAAAAAAAATCTTGGGCAAATTATTTTTTTAACCATTGTTCGCTCAAAATAGTCCTAATTGCTTTTTAATGTAATACATTGATGTGAAAATAAATCATTCTAACGGTTTAAGGGGCAAAGGGGTTATATGCTGTCCAGTGCAACACAACGTCTGGCATGTGAAGATACCTATGTGTTTTCATTAATAAATCAGCACCTATAAGTTCACATTTCTATGGGGGCATGAACTAGGGAACTTTAGCCAATGAAAGGATAAACATCAGACTTCCTGCTAAGTGTATTGAAACTGTCAGCAGAAAGTGATGCGTAGGCATCTTGGAGTATTTTGAAATAAGGTGATAAACTGTCTTGCTGAATATAATTAAAATGGATTAAGTACTAGAGTAATACTTGGTTACTTATTTCATTAAATTTCAGGGCCCTTTATATTTTGTTAAAAGACACAGTGTCAACATGATTTTTTAAAGAAGAATTTCTTACTACTGATTTGGATTCTCCTCAAAATTTTATAATTCATAACTTCCAAGAACTAGGTTTGTTATGAAAGTCTGCTTTTACAAAGGAAGAAAAAGCTCAAATATCAAAAATAATTTAAAACTTTGGAAAAATAAGACTATTTAAGATTTACATACAGTTTCTTCAGGTATAAAATCACTTTGACAGCCATTATTTCTTTGGTTCTCTCAACAACCCTGTGAGGTTGTCAAGGAAGTGCCATTTTTTCCCATTTCGGAGATGAAGAGGCCGAGGCTTCAAGTGCTTGCATGCCTTGCTTGTGAACAATGTGTGGGTTAAACTGGGAACATTGAATTCAGTTTCCTCTAATTCCAGTAATTCTTTCCTACATCATCTGCCAGAAAATTTATACACAGGAGATGAAGGGTGACCAATTATTTAGAATATCAAAAATAAAATGATATACTATTTTTGCTTTCTAATCGAAATATATTTTCATATGAGGAAACAAAAAAATTCAGGATACTAAATTTGCAAAACAATTCTCTCTTAATTTGGTTGTTTTCCAGTTCAAGGGTTTGCTGAAATGGCTATTGTGTATGACAGTAAGCATAAAAATATAAGCAGGCCATTAAAATCTCTGAGCCTAAGAGAGTTGCTCAAATGCAGACTCTGCTCCTTGTCTGGTTAATTAATATGATTTTAAATTTTCATATGGAAGGATTTCTTTGGGGGGGGATGAAATGAACCTAAGATTGACTGGAATTTACAAGCTCATTTAAGGAAAAGTCTCAACTATTTTTTTTTCTCACAAATGTAATACCTCCCCAGATGGCAGTCTTTGTAGTTTGTGGCAGTGATTCAAAAGGCATATTAACTGCCACTCTTCTAGCTGCATCAGGCATTTACAGGCCTCCCCACAGAATGGGTTCAGCAGTAATTAAAATAACACCCTTCCTCTGGGTGAAGTTACACTTGAGGAGTTCAGAGATTTTTTTTTCCTTCCTTCGGGTAAATCCCACCCCCCACAAGAAAAAGAGGAGTGTAGAGGGGGTCTGAAAGGAAGAAGTTGAAGCGTGGTGGAGGAGGAAGGAAGGTGAAAGGAAAGAAAAGAAGCTCAAAACTGTATCCCAAAGCCTGAGTCTTATACATTATGGTAAACTGTTAATATTTCCTTCATTCCCTACCAGACATTGATAGACAAACAAGTTTAAAAAAAAATAAAGGAAGAGGAAAAATATCATTTACTCACTGTAGCAGCAGGAAATCAAGGAAAGAAAATAAACAGGGCTTGAAATGTGGGCCTTTAACCTGCTAGTCAGACAGTTTCGTTCTCTGTGTGTTTGTGTGCTGGTAAATGGCAAAGGGAGGTAAAGGGACGAGAGGCTTGTGGGATTCCCGGGACTCCCACAGCTACTAGTCCAGCTGTACAAACACGCACAAGCTTTGTTAAGATACGGTGGGCAACAAGCTGAAACTGCTGAGCTATCTGACCTATAAATCCCTTGCAAAAGCTCGACTTGAAGGGAAGCCAGGAGTTATGTGGAAATGTTTTATCCAGCCAGAAGCTGGCGATGGGTCACTTCCGTCTCCTCTCTCTCAGTGGATGCCCTGGCTGGCTACGTTGAAAGTAGCAAGGTTAGATGCACAAATGGTCATCTTAAATTTTCTTTCCCTCCACGCCAAACAAGGGAATAATGACTCAGTTGCTCCATCTTCATGACTACAGCCTGGGGCATACGTTCCACAATTAGGAGCAATAAATTCAGGCAGAGCAACGGAACTTTCTGTCATTATTCTTTTTCTTAAATTTTCTTTTTCAAACTTTCTAAGTGCATCTCTTTAACATATCATAATTTTGTGTGTGCATTTAAAAAGAAAACCACTAACATAAAGGATTTGCAATACTCCCTTGAAAGATGACATCACTTACTTTGACCTAGTTTTTCACTTTGCTTTTAGTCTGCTTCACAATACAGCACCTTAGTGTGGTCTATTATATCTTGAGTACACACAAAGAAAGAGTCTAAATTGCTAACCCAGAGAAGTTTCCTAAGATTCTTCTTCTCTTTTCTAAACATTTCTGAACTCTAAGTAACCTCCTTTTAGGAAGCCTCCAAATGGCATCTAAACACCTCAAACATCATGCAATTACCAACCTAAAAAACCATTTTAAGAGCTGAAGAAAGCTACATAAAACAATGAAAACTGAAGCAAGATAAATTTAAGGAGAAAATTCCTTTGTAAACACTCAGGAACTTAGAGAGGTCTCTCTGCTTGAAATACTTGGAAACAACTTGAGGCTTTCCAAAATGCTGCATGAAAAAAAAAATATATATATATATATATAATACTCACTAAAAACAAAATACATGCACCCACAGAGAGCTGTTTATGTACATTCTGCTTTGATAACTTAGAGTTATGTGCCCTTGGTAGTTTTCAAATATATAAAGCATGCAGAGATAGTAAGCAAAAGTTGCATTTTTCTGTAATCACATTGCACTGTTGTCTATAAAGATTTGCTTCAGGAAATATTCACTGAATTCCTGCAGAGTTCTAGGAGTAGGATTAGAGATGGCGAGAGATGAACCGCTGTTGTCGCTGTCTTAAATGGAAGTGTGTTCAGGGAAAGCGGATAAAGCAAGTACACACAAAACAAAAGGACTGCACAGCAGCAGAAAAGTAAAAATGCTTTAAGTACTTAAATTTAGGGGTGGTACAAAGGACTTACAGATAGGGGAATTCAGTAAAAATATCCCTTACATATCATTTTCTTCAAATGTAATCACAAAGAATTGTGAGTGACTCCTGTCATTAAAATAATGATGAAACAAAGGAATAGGAATGAGTTGTGGCAGAGTTAAAGCTAGATGGGGTGAGTCACTTCCCACTGAAGAGGGCTGTGGCTCAGCATAGCCACATTAAGAAGGGATGGAATCCTAATTCCTGGCTCGCATTTGGAAGCAGGAGCTGCAGTGATTGTAAACTGCATGGACTGCAAACATACTGATAAAAAGTAAAATAAAACAGATGCAAAAAAAATTCTAAGAGACAATAAATAAACTTCCAACATGAACAATTAACTGCTATTTGTTTTAGTTCTTATAAGATTCAAAGAACACAGTTTTTAGATGACCTCTAGGAACCCAGAAAAATCTAGTAATGTCACCTGTGCTTGTCAGTTTCCCATCACTGTGACAAAATACCTGAGATTATCTGTCTCCAATGATGTATCTATGAGGTGAAAGGTATTTTGACTCACGGTTTTGGAGGTCTGAGTTCATGGTCACTTGGCTCTGTTGCGTTTGGTCCTGTGAGGAGGCAGCACGAGCTCCCAGGAAGCAGGTTGTGATGCGAGCTCCTTCACCTAATGGGCACAGCAAGTTAAAAGAGAGAAAACGGAAGAGGAAGAGACCAGAGTCCCATAGGCTTTGAAGGAATGTCCCCAGCGACCTAGGATTTTACTAGACCCCATCTCTTTAAGATTCTACTATTTCCCTGTAGGCCAGTGGGGCAGAGGACCAAGACTTTAACTGATAAGCCACTAGGGGACATCTAAAGTCCAAACTACATATCAGCAATACTTATTTGCTTTATCAAATTTAATTGATATAAAAATATTATCAATAAACATCTTTTATGCCCAGGTTGACAGGATAGTTTTTCTAAATGTCCTCTTGATATATACAGCACTCTAAAAACCCAACAAATCAACTCACAGTGTATTCAGACTGTAGTAAAAAAACAAAACCAAACAAACAAACAAAGAAAAAACACAGTATATAGCAATTCTCACATTCACAGACACAGATGATGTTAAGGATCACTATTTGTTGACTGCAGTTTACTGCCTCTTGACTTATATCTATAAACTGAGAAAGCCACAAGCAGTATATTGGCTTGATTCAGCAACATGCTGTGCAAAACTACCAAGGATATCGCTCTGGCCAATGACAGTGATCCAGGGCTTCGCTATCCATGAAATTATGCATCACCTCTCCTTGTCACCAAAAAATTTACCTTTCAGAAACCAAAACTGAGATATAGAATTTTTTCTGATTTAAGCCATTTGGAAGATTTAAGTAATGAAAGAGAACACTTTTAGCTAAATAGATATAAAAGAAGGAACCAAACTTAAAATGGAATTGGTGCTCTTTCCTAAACATATTTTTCAGTGGGAAAAAATTGACCTGACATTCAGGACACTGAGTCATTTCTGTATCCACAGATCTACTCAATGGCTCTTTGCTGTGTTTTATTTAATCTATAAACTAGAAAGCAATCATTTTCCATCTGTAATTTATATGGATTGACAATCTCCTAAAGCTGATTGCTGTATTATTGTTAAAATAACACCTTTTAAAACAGCAATCAGTGATTAAATTTTACTATAAAATGATGGAGCACATGAAAAAGTTATTAATAACCAACCAAGGTCAAATGTAATAACAGTTTTAAAAGCTCACAAAGTATGCCAAATAGCAATGATAAGTTACTATTATTCTATTTAATGCTTATTTTAGTCATTATTGTAAATTTTTTGTCAAATTTGGCCACCAGGGCTTCACTACTCTCTTTGCACATTTTCTCACCTATGACACGACCCCTAGAGAAATTTTCCATTAAACTGCATCATGCCATTTTACCAGCATATAAACTAGATAAATTACATCATCTAGATTTTTTAATATTAGAGATTACAAATTAACATTTGAATACTATATTCCTAATAAGACACTCTGTAATACCTATGAAAACATTTGCAATGCAAGGTCATAGTGGAGTAATCACTGAAAACTTCTGACAGTGGTTTAAGAAAACATTCACAGTATAGTACATTTTATATATGAGAAAATATTTTACATAATCTTACTTTTTCATAATTTATACAGTAGCCTATAGTTATTTTCCTAATTTTACAAATAAGATATTCATTAAACAGAGGGTTGTCTCATCTCACCATTATATATATTTTCTTTGGCCTCTGCACTTACTATATACAAATATACGTATATTCAGATGTGAAAATAAAGATGTACTTACTAAATCATAGTTTGATAAAGGGTATTTCTTGAGCGCCTGACATGACAAATATTACTGAAGCTTCACCTAGTCGTGGGAAATAAGAAGGCTTTTTCCCGTTCCCTCTCCCAACCTACCTCACTGGCTGATATGCAGTTATATTCTAAGTAAGTCCCTCTGGGGCCCCATTTTAATCAGACCAGTTGAGCTTTTATTTATTCGCTGAGTTGGCCATGGAAGATTTCATCTGAACAGAGATTCTCATGTTCAACAAGAGCTAGGAAACTACTGTTTAACTCCACAGAGCCCCTGGAGCACCTGTGATGGGTCTTTTCCAACCCTGTAGATTTATGGCTGAAAAGGCAGGAATCACCACTGGAAATTTATCATAGCCACCTGACTCTTCTCAAGAAGAAGGAAATTTTTGCTGAAGTTATGAATTTCCTTGATTTGGAAAGTTTAACTTTGTCGAATGACCTCCTTAAAACTCTATGGTAAACAATGAAGAAAATAGCTGTGTTTGCAGAAGACCTTTGTCCTGTACTTTCGTGAATAAAAACAATATCTGCACTGTGAAGATAAGGAAGACAGAATAAGATACTTCCATCTAAAATGTATTTGGGAGGCTGCTGCGCGTTTCTCGAGAGACCCGCCTCCTTCATACCAAGGTCACGTCTGAGCCGCTGGGAGCCGGGGACCATCCAGACGAGGCGGGACGGAGCACACGCGGACACCGAGGGCTGCAACAGCACGGACCATGGCGCTGAGGCGGATTAATAAGAAATTTAGCGATTTGTTCCGTGACCCTCCAGCACAATGTTCTGCAGGCCCAATTGGGGATGATATGTTCCACTTGCAAGCCACAATTATGGGAGCTAATGACAGCCCATATCCAGGCGGTATATTCTTTTTGACAATTCATTTTCCTACAGACGACCTCTTCACAACTAAGGTTTCATTTACAAGAATTTATCATGTAAATATTAACAGTAATGGAAGCATTTGTCTTGATATTCTAAGATCACAGTGGTCTCCTGCTTTACCTATTTCTAAAGTTCTTTTATCCATTTGTTCACTGCTATGTGATCCAAACCCAGATGACCCCTTAGTGCCAGGGATTGCACGGATCTATAAAACAGAGACAAACAGGGTCTTGTTATGTACCCCAGGCTGACCTTAAACTCATGAGTGTCTTCTTGCCTCAGCCTCATCTGTGCTGGGATTACAGGTACAACAGAATATCTCAAGAATGGACTCAGAAGTATGCCATGTGATGCTACCTTAAAATCAGAATAACCTGCATTATAGCTGGAATAAACTTTAAATTACTGTTCCTTTTTTTTTTCTTACCCAGCTGCTCCTCTATCAGATCTCATACTTTTTTAATTTTATTTTTTGTTTACCTCCCTCCATTCATTCACATGCTCATCTGAGAAGACTTAAGTTCTTCCACCTTTGCTTAATAACTGCTTTTAGAAACTGTAAAGTAGTTACAAGAGAACAGTTGCCCAAGATTCAGAAATTCTTTTTCAAATGGAGCACATGTATCATGAGGTCAGTGTCTTCACGCTAACTTGGTTATGAGACTAAGCCATCCCTCACAGCTCTAACTGCTGAGGAAGCCATCTGAGGGGGGCGATGGATGCTTGGCTGTTACGGCAAGGAAGCAGCATTAGCCTAGCTGCCTCTACTCTTGTTAAGCCTCCACTGTTAAGAGATTTGAGCTTGCGCGATATACTTCATACTCATGACTGATGTGGCTGGAGAGTTGTTATGGAATTTATAGCATCAGCAGAACAGAAAATGTGATGTATTTTACGCATGTCAATAAAGGAATGACCTGTTCTTGTTCTACAGAGAATGGAAATGGGAACTTAAAACACCCTTTGTATTCCAAAATAGGGTCTCAAAACATTTTGTAATTTTCATTGAAATTGTTAGGAGGCTTGGAGCTGTTAGTTAATTTTCCGATACACTGTTTAATATGGCACTGAGTAAATGATGCAAGTTGTCAATGGATGAGTGATAAACTAACAGCTCTCCTAGTAATTGATTTATTTTTCCTCAATAAAGTTGCATAAGCCAATGCGTTAGTTGCATAAACCAATACACACACTATTGCGATTTGCTTCACTGTTTGACATCAAATAATGATATAAAATTCAAGTGACTATTTTTCCATGTTCAGTTAAAGTGCACAGTCTGTTACAGGTTGACTTGCTGCTTTCTGACTTATGCAGAACTAATCTTGTTCATATAGTGTAGCTTCAGTGTGCTGCACATTATACTGGCAGCCCTGGAGATCAAAGATGGACTTGGGGGCCCAGCAGTTTTGAAATGTGCATGGAGTTGAAGAATTTTATTTTCCAGATACGTCCCCCATCTAAATTGTCTTCATTTTATACACTTGATACCTAAAGAAAACCCAAACACAGGAGTAATAGTGGGTCAAAATTTACACAATAAAGTACTGTTTTGGTGTGAGAGTTGCCATGAGGCTGTGCTGAAGTGACTTAACTGTGGGATGTTCGAGTATCCATTGAAATGGATTTGTTCAGACATTTACTTTAAATGAGCATTTCAATGCAGCAGGTAGCATTGCAGGTGACTTCACATGAGGAAAGTCAAATGCTATTGCAAAAAAAAAAAGTATTTGGCTTCCTTCTGAGATCAGTAATGTCTGTTTAATCATGAAAGAACTTTAGGTAAATCCAGTTTGAGGGACTTTCTGCCAAGTACCTGACCAGATACTCTAAAAAATGGTAAGCACAAAAGCAAAGAAAAAATAAGAAAAATCAGAAATAGCCATAACAAAATGAAGCTTAAGATAACACAATAACTTAATGTAGTTTGGCATCATGAAGGGGACCCTGAAATAGAAAAATAATATTGGATGCAAGCTAAAAATATCTCAATGAATAAGGTACAGATTTCAAATAAAAACAATATACAAATATTGTGGCAAATGAACCATACCAATGTGAGATGTTAATGAGGGAAGTGGGTGGGTTGCTATATAGCACAATTACTCTTGTAGTAGTTTTTCTATAAATTTATAACTATCCTCAAATAAAAACTTAATTCTTAATATGTATAAAATGTGCTTGGTGAAGAACAAACATTTTCTAAATTTGACTAATGAGAAAGCTATGATAACTCTTTGTATTTGTTATAAAAGGGAAGGAAAATAGTGAGGCTTCAGTGAAATGAGCTACAATTTACATTTTCTTTCTAAGTCATTTCCTGATTCATTTCACCTGTGTTAACATAGGAACAAAGGAGATTCAAATTTGAATTTTAAAATCACCCTGGTAATACACCTAGAAAGTTACCTGCCTTTCACTAAACACACCTTCACAATGAGGATTACCAACTTAAAAAAAAAAAAAAAACAGTATCTCAAAATTGATATTTCAGAATATTAGAAAAGCAATGAAGCAAGAAGGCAAAATACAGGAGCCTAGGTTTTAGGGATTAAAAACGGCATACATTATAAATAGATGAACATTTTAAAATATGTGCTTCTGAATTTGACAGCAGGAAGACAGTATAACTATCTTTATCTGAAATGTAAAGGCTACCTTATTTTCTTATCACATGTGTGTGCAGAATGCTCAGACAACTGGCTAGTAAAAGACAGCAATGCATTCTATTTATTTATTTATTTATTTATTTTGCATTTGGTAACTGACTTTCAATGAGACTTCAAAAGAAGAAACATACAGAGATCCTCATACAACTTGGGAGCCATTTAGGCAAGTAGTTACAACACAAAATAGACAGCATTAAAACTAAAACTCCTCAGATTTTGAGAGACTGATGTTCAAGTCTTTGATGTGCATTTATTTGTCTGTGCCACATATGTAACAGACCACTGTAAAGCTTTTCAGACAGTCATATTTGCCTTTTAAAATTTATTATAATGCTAGTGCATGCTGGTGGTAAAAACAACAGAATTTCTTACTCCACATTTTGACTTGAAGTTCAGATAAAACTGTTGGCTACAAGTTCTGAGTTTTTTTGTCAAAGTCTATAGCACAATACAAAACCATCTCTGGCAATGTATTTGTAGTTTGGTCTTCAAGAACAGTAAAAAGTGACAAATCCAAGAATGAATTAAAAACCATTAAAATATTAATTGTTTTTAAAATGCCACATATCCTTTGATAGGGCAAATACCAAAGCATTTCCCTTACAATTTTCACCAAAGTGCTTCACAAGTAAAATGTATCTGCCGTATGGCATGCAGACAAAGCAAGCCCCAGAGGACTGGAGGCCAGTGGGGCTCATCACCTCACTGTGCCTGCAGGTGCCCAGTGAGGGGCCAGGGACTCAGGTGCCATCTTCATTCATTCCTGCAACTCTCTTCAAGTCCCAATTCAACAGGCCAAAGAACATTATTGAAATTTATTTCATGTCAGCTTGTTTTCTGAAATCCTCATATCTGCACCTTGATCTCTAAACTGCTATACCTAGCACAAAATTGTCAAGCAGAACTTCTGCAAAGCTCCTCACTCCCTTACTGACTTGCTAATGCTTACGATGGTCCTTTACTGCTGGAAAAAGGACGTTCACTCTATTGAAACAGACATAATGCATTTTGAGGTAAACAGCTGTTTGCGCCTATCTGTCCAGAACTTGAGTAAACAACTATTTGAGGCCCTGATATTTTGGCTGATATATATACAAATTCACATGCGATTACCCAGAAAAGTGGAAAAAAAGTGTTAACAAGAAATTTATCTTTAAGAATGGACAATGGGGATGGCTGGGGCGTTGCCCAGTGATTGACACTGGCCTAGCATAAGATGGGCCCTGGGTTCAATCCTTGGAACTACAAAAGAAGAAACCTTTCTTGTTAGAAGGAGCAATCTTAGGTACATTAATATTTACAGAGATATTTTTAAAAAGACCTATCAACCATTTCTCTAGGATGTTTCCTGTATTTCATTAGTTATTCAACTGCTGTATGAATCATTTTGCTTCATCAGTCTGGAAAAATTTCACATATTTCCTGATCCCATGTCAAACTTTGTCTATAAGTAACAGAGGAGTAGGCTATCTAGCTAACACCAATCTCTAGAATTTAATATAACCCTTCAAATGCTTTTATTTAGATCACATGCTCTTAATCTATCTAGCTTTAATGACACAATCATAAAACTGGCTTCCCCAGATGTCAAATCTTAAAGGAGTCTCTGTTTCCAAGAATAAAACAAAGATAGCCAACACTGTGGAATAAGTGTCTTGAGCTTTTTCCCTTCTTCCCATGTAACATTTAGAAGCCAGAAGGGGGAGAAAAACCTGGGATATTAACAGACTTCTAAAATAAAATTTACTGTAGTTTTTTATTTTTTAAAGTATAACTTCAAGAAAACAGGATGCTCAAGTATGAAAAATTACTGCTCGGGAGGGATAAAGCCCCCAAAACCCTCTGCCAAGTTGATACCAGAAATTCAAAGAAACCAAACTAGACAGAATAGGAATATATGTAATGAACAACTTCTTCACAGGATGGAGCAACTATAAAAGTTAAAAATTCTCCCACTTTTGGCAATGAAATCAGTACAGTTAATGTAAAGGTATTTTGGAAGGGCTTAAGGTCACATTCAGAATGAAACAGAAAGATAGAAAGCAAGATTAAAAGTTTCATTAGCTGCATGATTCCAACTACCTCATCTAAACTGAAAATAGTTTGGATTATGACTATCTTAACAGGTGCTTAATTTAAGAACTCACATCAACAATTTCAGTATAATCCAACATGTTTTTTTTTTTTTTGGTTCTGCCCATGTCCTGCCACGTATATGCTTGAGTTTAATGAAGACTCCCCTTTGCAACTGCTCCCAAGAGTAAAGAAGAAATGGAGTAACAAAGTAGGCCTGAGAAGTCCAGAGGCGTAAGAGCATCTTCCCTGAATGGCTGTGTCCATTTCAGGCTTAAAGGCTGTTTTGGAAGAAGGAATCATCCTGGCTGTCAGGACACCCTGTGAGAGGTGATCAGACAGACCGCTATTTACCAGCAATTAGCTTCAATCTCCTAGATAATGATAAAAAATTAAAAACAAAAGAAAAAGAAATTTGAAAGTTCCCTACTGAAACTTTTTATTCTGCTTCTGTTGATACTCATGGGAAATAGCTCTGCCCTGACTCACTGTGGACTGGACTCTCCAAAACCAACTTGTATTGGGGCCAATTCAAACCAAAGCCAAAATGGATTTTTCTCAAGTCTATTTAGTTGATACCTGGCACTTCACTGGTGACTTTTTCGTATTATCTTTAACAAGAACTCATAAGTCACATTGGTTATTCCCCAAGAGATGAGGCACTGATGATAACTCAGATGGGCTCCCCTGAAGAGATTTGTCAGCTTCCTGTCCTGTTCTAGCCAGATTGTTTTGAAAACCTTGGAGAAAGACAGAAATTCCCTACCAATCTGAGACTGTATGCAAGTTTTTACATTAACTGGTTAAAAAAAAAGCACCCCAACATGGCATCCAATATACCTCTGGTGATAAAATTATTAACCAAATGAGCACTGTGAGTTGTTGCAATAGAGAGATGCTCCTTAATGTGACCTCTAAGGTCAAAAAATAAAGAACATTGCTGAATCCATTACAGAAAAGAATGGGCACCAAGCCTTGATAATAATCTCAGATTCCATGGCATTTCAACACTGGAAGTGCTTGAATTTCTTTTTTTTTATTATTATTATTTTAAAAACAAAAGAATGGAAACATGTCAACAACCAAACAGACATAAACCAGAATAACACAAAAACAATAAAGGAAATATAAAATTGCTGTAGTACATAATGTTATCTCACATTTGTTAGTGAATTATACAAATAAAGGCACATCAAACAATTTTCTCCTCCCTCATCGCCATTGTTCTACCATCTAATCTGTCATCTTCCCTATGATAACAGCTGTACTTTTTGGTTTTATTCATTTCCTTGGGCTCTCACACTGGGAAGACACATAGGTGCTTCAAATTATGGCGCAACAAACATGGGTGCAAACAAATTACTATGGCACTATGTGGAAAAGCACCCAACCTCAATAACAATACATAGATAGGGGCCCAGGCACACTATGATCAGCACCCCACTGACAAGCCCTTGAGGCCCTCAGAGGTCTGGTCAGGTCCATGAGGTTGCCCCTGCATACCACCAGGCTCCATCCCAATGTGGTATGCCCGGGGGCCCAGCTGAATCCATAGGATCGCCCCTTCTCACGGCCAGGCTCCGCCCCATCGCCAATTACCCATTGGCCTGGTTCAGGTCCTCAGGATTTTTATGTAGCCTGTGGGGGACACCCCTCCCCCTACAGCCTGCTGAGCTTCCTGTCAAGGCCCCTGGAGTCCCCTCATAGGCCACCACTATCTGCCTGTAGGCTGCCTATGACTGTTTGGAGGCTATCCCCACCCAGCTAGAGAACTGGATCTGCACCCTACTTCCGGGTCTTTGTCTCCTCCCACCTCTCATTCTCCAGTGTTGCCACTCCCTACCTCTTACACAGCTGGTCATTGGGTGCACTTCTGATGCTGGGCACAAGTGGTGTGAGGTTTCCCCCACCCGTGCTCACTGAGATAGTCCAGGGTGTGTATTAAGTTCAGTTATTAGTTCTAGGAGACAACTGGAGGAGTTTCTTGGGTCTTCTGCGTAGAGTATGTTGTCATCTCTCAATCTCCAGGTGTGCTGCTTTTGTGTAATTTGTCACTATGGGTTCATACAACGTTCATATATGCAAGCAGTATGAAGTCCCTCTTGGTGCTCATATTAGCAGTTTAGAGTGGGTCCTGAAGCCTGTAGACTCAGCCCATTGCTGTCGGGAAGACATGTTGGGTGCAAGGGGCACTGAGTCTCAGGGTGCTCACAGAGGGAGTTCAGGGTGGAAACTGGAGCCCAGTACCTAGCTCGTGTTTCCTGCTTGGTGTTGGAGTAAGAAAGGTGTGGGGCTGTGTGGCCCACCTCCATCTGCAGCCCTCTCTTACTGTTGTGCTCCAGTTCCTGTTTGTTCATTGGCTGGATCCCTGGGAATTGCTGTGGCCCTGGGGTTGCTGCTGCTGCTCTCTGCTGCTCCCTGCTGGTCATTGCTCTCACAGGGGAGAGGTAGCAGGCCACAGCCTTGGGGCAGGTGCAGAGCTGGGTGTGGCAGGCTGTGCACTGGTTGCTTTGTCTCTGCCTTGCCTTAGGGTGCTGATTAGAGCAGTTTGCAGCAGAGTGGGCATTCTGCTTTAGTGGCCGTTGTACCTTTTCATTGTCAAGCTGGGTTTGACAGCACCTCCCAACACCTCCCAACAGGCTGCACTTTCTCTGCTGCAATTTTGGCCCAGCTCTCGGAATTCCATTCCCCTCTGGCCAAGTCAGGAGGCTCCTGCAAGCAGTGGCTTCTGAAGCTGAAGCTGAGAATGTAGGAATGAAGGAGCAGGCCAAGGAAGTGTATGGAGTGATGACTCTCTCCTCCTCCTCCTCCTCTAACTGCACCATGGTGGCCACCCGAGCTTTTCCTCAGGGATAGATCTTGTTTGTTCTTTCTGAGGGCTTCAATTCTCATTTCAAATCCTTCCTGGGAACAGGGGACCCGCTTCTCTCCTTGTCTTTCTCATGTTGCTATATTCCAGTGTCTGGACGGTGATCCTCCAAGAGGATCCTTCTCTGCTGCTTACCTGGTCACCATCTTCCCAGAAGTCCCTCGCTCAGAAGTGTTTGTAAATTTGTCATGATCTTGCTTTGAAGTGATGTCTTAACTCTTTCCAATGGAGTGAAAGTGGCTACTGTTCTTACAAGTACCACCAACTCACTGCTAGTTGCAAACTCGAGAACACTCATATGATTATGGAGAAGGCAAGATAAATCCTCATACAGACCAAGCATAAGGGCCAGGATAGTTATTTTCTGCATTAATGGGGGAAAGATTCCACAGTACAAGTTTCAAAATCTATCCCTCCTCAACTGCAGTACTGCATCCTGGATTTTGATCCCATAAAGCTGCTGCTGAAAGAAGATCTTCTGAACTGGAAATGTGATGCTGTATTGGTGAAAGCTGTGCAGGAGCCACACAAATACTGCTTCATTTCACCAGCATTGGTGATGTGAGGTGATAGGTCTTGTTTAAAAGATGTTAGGATTGGTGGCCTCTTATCATGAGCTTCTGAACCCATCATGTTACTTCTGATCTCTCCTGTTCATGAAGGATTTTTTAAACCTGTGACACCAGTTGGTCCTTGCATTGTAGGTAATGACAGCTACTGGTCTGGTATATTCACTCTTCTGGAGTCAATTTGGATACCTGGATTTCCATGGCTGCAGGTGCCAGCCACATGCCCTGTGCTTCCCGCCCCACAGGACAGCCCACGGCCATAGAAGCACAGACCTGGGCCAACCAGCGATACCTTTTAAAGTAACTGTCCAGCATCAGACATGTGGAAAAATATCTAAGTACTCACAAGGTACTGCTTGTAAAGAGATCACTTTTTTTTTCTCTAGACCCCATGTATTGAGTTTATTCAGTACCCAAAATGAATAATTCACTTGATGAATTTGCTTTGAATTTGAAACAAAATGTAAAATCCTGAAACAAAGTGATAGCTACAAGAAGGCATCAGATTTCTTCTGGCTCAACTCAGGTCTTTGGACAAGATAATTATAAAATAACAAAGTAAAAGAAACTTCTTGTTTAAAGCTTTCTGAGATTGACAACTCCAACTTTTTTGGAAAAGTTACGAATTTCATGTGGTTGCTCCCATTAATCTAAACAATATCTCTTCTTTCTGAATTCAGGTTGGCTTTACTGTATGAAATTCTCTACTGACAGACCAAAATGATTATCTTCCTCCTCAAAAACAGAGGGAAAAAAGATTTTCTTTTAAGCCTTAGCCCATATGTGACTATTGTTAATGGTAAATTGCTAATTATACTTCAGGCTAAGTCATGTAAAGGTACCATTATACTTACCTTTCTCTTGTTGCTGAGACAAAATACCCATCACCCAAGGCTAAAGGAGGAGGGTTTATTTAGCTCACAGTTTGTAGAGGTTTCAGTGCTTCATGCCTGGCTCTAAGGCAGGGAGACACACAGCAGAGGGGCAACAGTTCATGGTGGCAGAAGACAACAAAAGCAACAAGAGAGGTGAGCCATAGACTTTCTGTCTCTTATATTGTGTACAGTCCACTGGGATTAGGGCAATGAAAATCTAATCAGTGAACTGATTCAGCAACCGCCCACCCTTAATCCTAGCATTATACTGTGAATCAATTACACACTTTAGATTCAGGTACCTCTAAAAAATTCTCCATCTAAAACACAAGGCTTTGGCGGGAAAGGGGGGCATATAGACACAAATTATAACAGGTATTATAGAACACAAAGGGGAGTTCTGTGAAGATGGCGACCAGGTGAGCGGCAGAGGGAAACTCTCCCAGAGACCGATCCTGTGCGCATGGGTGCCTGGTCCGCGGATGCAAAATTCCAACTGATCGTGTTGCTCTCCATGGCCTGAGCATTAAAGGGCCGGCTGGACAAGATGCGCGGTGAGAAGTGGGCGGATCCTGAGAGCTGGGCGCCCGAGGGATCGGCGCTGCGCTTGGGCCGGAGCTCGGCTCAATCCACATACAGCCGAGAGAGCGATTGCGGCAGGATGGACCCTTCCAGCTCCTGAACCAGATCGGCTCACAGGAGGCTGTAACCAGGATTTGTTGGAGGCGGTGGAGCAGAGTAAACTCAGAGAATGCGATCCTGGGGCAGGCTGTGCAAATCTGGGCAGCAGTCTGGGATCCCACTCAGAGCCCCGCCCCCGGAGCCAGCGCCACGCGAACTGTGGCAGCTGTGGTCGGTGGCTCCTGCGAGAAAGCCGAGCAGGCGGAAAAGCGCCAGGGAGTGCCAGGATCTCCTGCCAGCACAGATCTCAGAACGGGAGAGCCTAGTAAACACCGCAGCAGGATTTCTGAGTCGGGAAGAAGCTCGATCCAGGGAGATACATCTGAACGGCATTCCTGTCTGCACGATCCCAGGGTGAGTTGATTGGGTGCCCTGACCAGTTTTTTCTGAGTCGGGAAGAAGCTCCGCCCAGCGAGGGACATCCAAGCAGCTTTACTGACTGCAGGATACCCGGGTCCAAAGAGCTGGCTAGGTGCCCCTACAGGATTTGTGAGGGGAGGAGGAGCTCCACCCAGGGAGGAACACCTGAGTGGGCTGCCTGCAAGGTCACTGGAGCGGCGAGCTGTTTATGCGCCACAGCAAGGTCCCGAGGTAGGGATTAGAAGCAGAAATCTCAGCAGACAGCTTAAGGGACATTCTCCCAAAGAGAAGGAATCATTGGAGCAGCCTCTGCAGCAGACCTTTGCCTGCTGAACTTCCTGGGGAATTTATAGCTCCACATTTTGAATATGATACCCAAAAATGGGAAAACAGAGGAACAAAACGCAGTCTCAAAACTGAACCCCACCCAGAACAAGTTTTGAATGCGAGGATACAGGGGAACCAAGAAGCCACATACCTGCAAGTTATGAAACGATTGCATCTGAAAAGAAACAACTCCAACAGGCCATAAAAGAGATTAAAGCAGAACTAAGCCACATACATGCAATGATCTCTCAGACAAAAAACGAGCTGAAAACAATGATGGAAGAAATGTTCCATACACATAGAGAAAAAAACGACAAAAGACTAGAAGAAAATAGGAAACAAATGGAAATGTTACAAGAGCAATTTAGGAATGAATTACCAAGAAGGAAACAGGTCCAAAGAGAATGCCAGGATTTGAAAACTTACACTGAAAGCATGCAAAACCACTTAAATGAAACCGAAGATAGAATTTCAGAACTTGAAGACAGCATGGCAGCTTATGAGAGTGAAAGGAAGAATCACATGATATCATCAAAGACACAAGAAAAGTCAATCCAACAGCTCCAAGATGAGGCAAAACGTAGCAATATTCGAGTAATAGGAGTGTGTGAAACAGCAGGAGACCTCACAAACGATATAAAAAGAATATTTGCTGAAATAATAGCAGAAAATTTCCCAAACAAGGTAAAACATACTGAAGTTCAGTTAATCAAGGCATATAGAACCCCAGTGATCCATAACCCAAAGAAAAACACACACAAGCATATAATAGTCAAGTTCCCAGATATGCAGCAAAAGAACACAATATTAACAGCTGCTAGAGAAATGAAGCAGATCACCTATAAAGGAAAGCCCATCAGAATCACAACAGACTTCTCAACGGAAACCATGAAAGCAAGAAGAGCTTGGAGTGAGATATTACAGATTTTGAGACAAAACAACTTCCAACCCAGACTGATGTATCCTGCAAAACTATCCCTCAAATCCAATGGAGAAATAAAATATTTCCACGACAAAGAACAACTGAAGAACTTCATGAGTGCCAAACCAGCATTGCAAACAGCACTAAAAGATATTCTAGACAGAGAAAACACAGACCACAATTCTAAGAACAACATTAGAAATAACTCCCTAAACAGAACAAGCAAGTAAACAGTCAACAAACGAAGAAAAACATCAAGTAAATAACATGACTAGAATAAGCCAACATATAACCATGATAACCATGAGTGTAAATGGCCTCAACTCAAAAGTCAAAAGGAAAAGATTGGAAAACTGGATTAAGCAACACAATCCAACGATATGCTGTATACAGGAAACACATTTTACTCAAAAAGAAATCCACAGGTTGAAAGTTAAAGGTTGGAAAACAATTCTCCATGCAACAGGTCCCCAGAAAAAAGCAGGGGTAGCTATTATGTTTGCAAACAATGTAAACTTCAAAGCAAAAACAATCAAAAGAGATAAAGAAGGCCACTACATACTACTTAGGGGAAAGCTGCAAGAGGAAGAGGTAACGATCCTAAACATTTATGCACCAAACAATGGAGCACCTAACTCTACAAGTCAAATCTTGACAGACGTAAAAAATCAAATAACTAATAACACTATTGTAATAGGGGAACTAAATACCCCTCTGACACAAAAAGACAGGTCAACCGGACAGAAACTCAGCAAAGAAATAACAGACCTGAACCAAAAGTGTGAACAGATGGACTTAGTAGATGTATACAGAGTGTTCCACCCCACAACATCAGAATACACACTTTCTTAGCTGCACATGGATCTTTCTCCAAAATAGACCACATTCTAGCCCATAGAGCATATCTACCTAAATGCAAAAGAATTCAAATTATCCCATGCATATTATCGGACCACAGTGCAATAAAACTGGAAATTAATGACAAAGAGAACTCCAAAAACCACATAAACACGTGGAAATTAGACAACAACCTACTGAACAACCAATGGATCACACAAGAAGTTAAAGAAGAAATAAAAAATTACCTAAAAACAAATGAAAATGCAAGTACAACCTACCGGAATCTGTGGGATGCAATGAAAGCAGTCCTCAGAGGGAAATTTATAGCAATGAAATCATATGCAAAGAAAATAGAAAGAGAGCAAATAAATAACCTATTGATACACCTCAAATTCTTAGAAAAAGAGCAACAAGCCAAACCAAGAGCCCAAAGAAGGGAGGAGATTATAAAACTCAGAGCAGAAATTAATGCAATTGAGATGAAGAAAACTCTACAAAAAATTAGTGAATCAAAGAGTTGGTTCTTAGAAAGAATAAATAAAATTGATAAACCCCTAGCCAACCTTATCAAAAAAAGAAGGGAAAGATCTCAAACTCATGCAATAAGGAATGAAAAGGATGAAGTCACTACAGATCCAAAAGAAATACAAAAGATCATTAATACCTACTTTGAAAATCTGTATTCCCATAGGATAGAAAATACAGAAGAAATGGACAAATTCCTAGAAAGGTACAAATTGCCAAAATTGAATCAGGAAGACATAAAAATCCTGAACAATCCAATATCAATTAATAAGATTGAAAATGTCATTAAAAACTTACCAACAAAGAAAAGCCCAGGCCTTGATGGATTCACAGCAGAATTCTATAAAACACTTAGAGAAGATCTAATGCCAACACTCCTCAAACTCTTCAATGAAATCGAAAAGGAAGCAACTCTCCCCAACACATTTCTGGAGGCAAGTATTATACTGATACCAAAACCAGGGACCCAACCAAGAAAGAGAGCTACAGGCCAATCTCGCTAATGAACATAGATGCAAAGATACTCAACAAAATACTGGCAAATAGATTACAGCGAATCATAAGGAAAATTATACACCACGACCAGGTAGGATTCATTCCAGGAATGCAGGGATGGTTCAATATTTGCAAATCAATTAATGTAAAACATTATATCAATACAAAGACAAAAACCACATGATCATCTCAATAGATGCAGAGAAGGCTTTCAATAAAGTCCAACATACATTCATGTTAAAAACCTTAGAAAAAATAGGAATAGATGGCCTCTACCTCAATCTGATCAAAGCCATCTACAACAAACCAACAGCCAACATCATACTAAATGGACATAAACTGAAAACTTTCACTTTAAAGTCA
>PVLD010015008.1:0-16751 GCA_004027595.1 Dinomys branickii
GGGAGGGGGAGAGGGAAGGAGAGAAATTTCAGTTCATTACCTAAGTTATTCACTGAAAGCCTGATACTATCACATAGAATCCTCTCAGAACAGGTAAGAGCCTTCTAGAAACACAAAAGATATCGACCCTCAAGAGTTTCTAGTAGTATTAAATATAGCACTTCATGGTCATAAAGAAGTGGGATGGGTCCTTCTAAAATACACTGGGCAAATCCAGCACGTGAAGTCCCTGAAATGGAGCAGCGCTACTCCTGCCTTAAGTTTGGGGAGTAGACACAGTACCCCACAGAGAACGGACTCTGGGGCTGGACAGACAGGTTTGGAACCCAGCTCCAGCACTCTCCTGGCAGAGCACCTCAAACAAGTTTCTTAATGTCTATGTCCCAGCTTCCCGAACAGTGAAATAGAGATAATTACCCCTATGCTTATGGCATTGCAAACGCTGCTGAGTCAACGTTCAGATATAAGATACCGTAAAGCACACAGGACAGTAATCCATGAAAAGAGTATACTATGCAAAAGGCTAGTTATAATATTTTCCATCAAAGTGAAATGTTGAAAAAGCTCCACCTTTTCAAAAAAAAAAAATTACTTCAACACAACTGCAAACTGTGCAAATCAAGTTGTAGATAGTTTCATGTGGCTTTTTCATATTAAAAAACAACACATGGTTGCTTTTCCCCTGCTTCTTCTCATTTTCTTCTATGACCTTTGTACAAAGCTTCTTAGAGTTGATAGAGTCCTTAATTGTGATACCATCTCCAGACTGGGAAGCTTTCCTGGATTTTTTCTCTCCCACTGAGCAACTGCAGAAACTTCTATACTCAAAATCCAGTATGCTGGCGACAACTATGAAAGTCAAAAGCAAGCTGGCAGTGGTAAAGAGGCAAGGCTGCACTGTGGAAAACCAAACTCGTATTTTACAGATGCTTGCAGTAACCAGGTTCCCCGAAAAGCCAGACAGCCTCTCTGAGCCCTGCACCAGAAGTTTGCAGATCACCTCTCGAGCTGTTTCCACAGGGGGTCATCCGTGAGGACACCAGCACCCCGAGTGGTGATATGGCACCCCTGCCATAGTCCATGCAGTCTCCCTGGGGGCAGGCTCATTTCCACCGCCCTCTGTGGAGTCAGGTGGGCTTCTCCCCTCCTAGGGAATTTGTTTTCCCAGCCATGCACACAAGGTTCTTGGTGCATCTTATGATCACCAGGGAGCGCCAAAAAGCCCACCCCCTCCAATCTGTCCAATGAGAGTAGCTTCCTACCAAGCACATGTCAACAAGATACCAGGCTAAAGGTCCCCTGTGCAGTTAACTGGCAATGGCCAGGCTGCCCCCAGAATAGCCGAGACTCCTCACTGAAGTCTTCACAGCCCAGCCTCTCCCCTGGGGGCCGCTGAGAGCGGCAACCCCAGGCAATTCTGGAGAATCATGGGCTGAGAGTTTTGAGAATTTTCCTGACTACAAACTACAGAAGTGTTTGCGCAGACCTCTGGCTTTATCCCGATTCACATTTCTCCCTTGAGTTAAAGAAGTGACCTCCTCAACTTTCACTTAAAAAAAAAAAATTCTAAGTACAAAGTTTCTTCACGTCAGGACAACAATCTGCTGCAGAGGCTGGGCAGATAGCTTTAGCAACCAGCTCAACCCACCACACCCTCGGGACTTGAAACTCCAAGTTCATAGGTCTCTGAGAAACTGGAAACCAGCTCAGGAGCCAGCCTTCCAAGGTACTGCGAATGGTGGATGCTGCAAATGCGAACTCTGGAAATGTCAAAGGTCTGAATTCGGACACAGCTGAAACCCCAGCCCCAGAAAATATTTCCTGCTTGTCTCCAGATGGCAAACCACAGCCCCTGCCCTCCTGGGCACTGAGTAGGACTCCTCAGAATACCGGAGCCCAGGCTCCAAGTCTCCACACGCAGGCCTGGCATCCAGACACATCTTCCATTCTCTTCCCAAACCAAAGGAAGGCAGTGAGCAACTGCGTCCTAGCAGGGCAGCTTCATTAGGGGAAACGGCAACTCTTTGTGTTTCACACAAAAGCCATCCTTTCTCCAAACATCTTTATCTGTGCTGACCATCTCCTATCTCCTCCTCACCCACAGGCTCACTGCAAATGAAGCGCAGGACAGAAAAGTGGCGAGGCCTGGTGCAGATAGCCCAAGAAGTTCGTCAGGGAACAGATGTTTGACTTATTAACAATGAGGCTGTGTGCTTTATACGGTTCACTTCGTTTAATCTTCATACCACCGCTGAAGGACAGGGAGGTTTAGTAACTTGTCCAAGGTCAAATAACCAGCAGGAGACAGATCCAAGATAAGAAACCACGCGTCTCATAACCTGGAGTTCTCTCTCTTCACTCTCATACCATTTCCCTAGAACTGTCCCAGTTCAGCAGATGCGAGGCTCCGCGATAGAGCATTGCTCATTCTGAACAATGGGCTGATGCCAAGCAGATGCTGATGGGAAGCAATCCAAATTCATTAGTCAAGACTGAATTTGAATGCTGGAAAAATGTAGGCCTCAGCCTCTCAGCCTTGCTCTCTCTCCTTGCAAGGGTCCAACCCTCCAGCTAAATCAGTACCCTCAAGTACTAAGCTCTGTCCAAACCTCCCTTTCCTGAGAACGCGCTTGTTTGATTCCTGCAAATCTCAGTCCTAACTACTGTGGCAAAATGAAACTTTCTCTGATCCCTTCAGGTAGATATAAAATGCCAGAATCTCTGTAAATACCCACTGTAGGCTTGTTTTTTAAACCTCTATTACTGTGTTTGTAACTTTTCATCCTGTGACATGACAGGGCTTACATTTTCAGAAGAATTTTTAAAACACTTTCAATACATGTACAGCTCAGCACACCCAGCATGGGGCAGTAAACAGTACCCATTCGACAAACTCCCAGTAGTTATCATAGCGCCGTGTTTACCTGCAGTGCTGAGGACTGAGCCTAACTCCCGTCACGTACTAACTGCCCATGTCTCATCACTGGTAGCTGCTGTGCTGGGTGATGAAGGCCAAGAGGAGGTGCTCCCAGCGACAATAATCCCAACCGTAGGAGCCTCCACCGACTGTTGCCTAAAGCACTGCATCCGTTGTCTAATAGAAAAAAAGACTCATTTTCTTGCTGTCTTCTTAAGAAGCTTTGTCTCCCAGTGGCAGCACAGTGTATGCATTTTTATTCTTCTTTGGAAGTTACTAAATGAGCATAACCAGCTGAGCACATCTTAAGATTCTGAAGGAAACAGGTGCCACCACTAACCATCACCTCTGAGTCCTCGTCCGGAGTTTGGAAACTTAGCAGTCACCCCAGCCTGAAAGGCAACGTGGCGAAGCCTGGCAGTGACAGAGCAAGATAGAGCTTCCTTCAAACACAAGATCTAGTCACACGTTGTCTTTGCCTTTGAAAACATCACCAGAGCACCTCCCACAAGGGTGCAATGATACAAGTCTACTTCCATACGGTACCTTAGCGTTAAAATATTCTTTCGGTCAAAGTTGAGAAATCACAGAGAATACATATACATAGCCTAGAGTCCCTTCCTCAATTTCGCTGGAAAAACTGTACATTTCCTTTTCACAATGACCTTGGAAAACAGTAGCCCTGGAAAAGCCATTCTTTCTACAGCATCCTTAACTTTCAAATTTCCACTGTGAATTTTAAAACTACACAGTGTTGAGCATTCAATTCAACTTGTCATGTAGCTTGAAAAAGAGACTCATTCTGCTCTGTTTTAACTGGATACATGAATTTAAATTGAGTCTCGTACTATCAATAACGGTAGCATACAAGGACTTTAGCCAGACAGCCCACTCATAATATTTATGACCAAATCAACATGAATTTCCTGTCCGAGTAAATGTGAAAGTGTTTGTAAAGGAATTAGAAGTAAACTGCACTAATAATTTAGTCATAACACTACTATTTTCATGTACATGTACTGCCTAAAGTTGTACATTCCATGTAAACAAATAAAACCACCACTGAACTAAATATATGCCCACCAGATGTATTTGTAAAACCACTATTCTTCAAATAAAAAGCACTTAACTATCTGATGTTGCTGAACAAGAGTGGTACATGTTTACCCTCCTTGCAGGTCATCCATCAACATATACAGTCTCCAAATATACAATGATTCATGTTCACAGAATAAAACATGCTAATAATTTAGACAGTAAAACACCTGACTGGTTACAACCACAATTTTAGAAACTGTAGATGAGGTTCACTTTCAAGCAAATAATTACTATTTTCCTTATTTACTTTTTTTCCTAAGATATAACACAAAGTATTCAAAGGTATAAATAGTCTTGAATAATCATACACAGAGGATATGAATCAACTACACAACATTATGAAGATGTACAGCATTCTATATTCCTCTCAAAAAGAAAAATTTTTCACACTATGATGTCATGAGCTTAACAACATCCAGTAGAATCTTGAAGATTTAGGTGGCATCAAATAATTTTACGTGCTTTCATAATATTAGGAAGCTCTCTTTAAATCTCTAAAATCATAACATTCACACCAATGATTATTTATTTGACACAAACAACTACTGACTTATTTTTAAAAGAGTCTGCTTGTGTGCAAATACTACATAGCCGTTCTCCACCTTTATATTTACACACTGAGTTCAGTTTCTTTGATGAGTGAAAAATGTCATAGGATTGCCCAAAACACCGCAGTGTAGCGAGTTATTTAATTGTTAATTTAGTCCACTCATAAACAAGGGGATGAGGACAAGGCAGGATGTGCAAGGAAGAGAGAAGTGAATGACCCCCAAATAGTTATATTCCACATGGAGACACTCACACACTGTCCCTAAGCCCAGCCCTTGATAAGGGCGATGCTGACGTTGGTCCCAGCTCTTACCAGAAGATAAAGGGAACAGAAACTTGGGAGAGAAAGACGGAATCATGGAGGGCAGGGCTTTTGCCGTCTCTATGGAAAGACCTAGCTAACCGGAAAGGAATTCCACGCACTTTAATATTCTGCGTAGTAGGCCACTTTTTCTTAATATCACTCACTCTTTCAATCATTTTTCTCCAAGATGCTCTGAACATTAGGAATCTGAAAAGCAGTTCTCTCCGAGCATTAAAATTTACTGGCCAAGAGTTCACAGAACAAAATTTTATGGGACATTTTTTATTTCAATACTACCAATTATGATCTATGAGAACTTCAGGTCAAACAGGTACCTCCTGGGCGGCCAACCAGGAAGCACATGGAGGCGTGGGAACGGCCCCCCAGTGACAACAAACAAAGCGAAGGGCCCTGCTTGCTTGGCTGCCTGTAATTACAGTTCTTTCCTGCAGTCAGGATCCTGGGCCTAAAGGCTCCTCAGGCGCAACCTTGGCTCCAACCAGCAGCCATGGCTTCCAGGGACTGCGGGCGCAGGGCCCTGAGGCCCGTGTCAGCCTGTGGCGTCTTCTCCAGTCCTTGGCGCTCCCTGCAGGTCACCTCCATCGCCTCACATTTCTGGTTCACGTGGTCATGGAGGTGGAGATTAGGGCTCCTCCACAGCCAGCCCCTCACCCCTCACAATAGTCAGGCACCACTGTCTCTTCCTTCCTCAGTTAAGCTCCTCTTCCGGGACTCTGCCCATTTTTCTGTTTTTGACCATAGAGCCAGGAGATCCTCACCTTCCTTAGCGTGAGCTCCACCTGGATCCAAGAGGCGAGCAAGGCTGCCTGAGCATTTCTGTCAATTTTGCTTTTACACTGTGAAATGTCTTTACAAACTGTATGTTTCCTTCTTTCTCTCCTAAGAAGTGCACTGTCCAGGGAGTGAGCTTGCCCAACTGGTCTCTTTCTCAAGACTGTCCTCGATGCCCGGGTCCCTAGTGACCCAGGGCCGACGCTTCCTTCCCCTCCTCAGGCAGCCTCCCTGATCTGGGCCTACAGACTTGGCAGTTTCAGATGATCCTCCCTACAAACTATTTGCCCAAGTACAGAGAAATGATATAATATCAAGGAACTTATGGTGCACAGAATTTTAGGGGATAAATTTGAAATAATCCCAAAAGGTCTACCTGGTGAAGGGAAATGTCCGATGGCACCCTAGGAAAGCAGGAACCTTTGAGTGGACGCAGCCTATTTTTGCTAAGACTTGCAATTTGTGGCCACAGGACATTTATGGGCACATGTCACGCAGGGACACGTTGGCCTGGAAATTCATTATTTATAAAACAGGTCTAGGATAAAGACCAAGAATAATCCAGTCCCCCATACCTTCAGCTTTCTGACAGAGTGCAGATTGCTTTGCCTAAAAACAGAGAAAGTTTGGAAAGAGTTGCAGTGGCTGAATCACCTGGTGAACATTTACAAACTAAGAAAATCTAAATGCTGAGAAAGACCCAAGGCCCCAAGACAGTTAAGGTAGTTACACAGAGAAGCTCGCCAGCCAGCCAGCCCTCACTCACACCCTTCCAAACGTGCTTGGCACTTTAATCAAAAGTGCTTTTGAAACGCCAACCAGCTCAGTTTATTTTGAGATCTTTGGGTCTGTGGGAAGCCTGGACTTTAAACGTTCCTGTGGTCCCCAAAGCATGTGAGTGACTTTGCCAAGCGAAAAGGAGCTGTTCATTTGCCACTGCAAAAATTCCTAAATTTCACAGCCAAAAAGCATGGCTCAATTGGATGTCGCTGGTAAGTTCTCATGGAACAGAAAAGGTAGTGAAGCCACCAGGACTGCGGAAGAGACCTACAGATCACATAGATCTAAGAAAAACCTGATCATTCAGCCTTACAGAAAAACAGCCTTCAATGGCAGTGATAAAGGGGGGCAGGGTGCTTTCAAGGTGAATCTACTGTCCCGCTGGTGTCGGCAGCTTCCTTTTGCATTTGAATAGAGTTTCCAGTTTGCAAATGCTTCCTGATGGAAAGACAGGAGGCTGCAGCCTGGGGCCACCTTCTGTGCGACACCTGTAGGAACCCAACTGTCACCTTGGCCCTAGCACCCACCACGCCACAGTGAACACAGCCTTCTAGAAGACCCAGGTGCCAGCAGATAGCCTCCCTGAGACTGAGGCTCCAAGGCCATCCACACAGGAAACTGGTCACTGCACTTACTCAAGCCCTTTCAACAGAATAAAAAGCAGGGTCCCAATCAGAGCTGAACTGACAAACTATGATCTGGGTCCGGTTATTCTACGTACTTGAGTCACCTCCTCCTTAGGATGAAGATGATAATCTCACCTTACGAGGATTAAAGGATTACGCAAAGTCTGTTCTAAAGAGTTTGGAACACACGGAGTGCTAAGTACTTGTTTTTCTTTTCCTCTGTGATAGAATTTGTCCCAGTTACACAAATAACGGACCATAAAATACCAGGAGACGCCTCAAGACTACATTAACTTATTTACTAAGTGGCAGAATTTGGTAAGACTGCTAGTTCTTTGCAGTAAATAGTATCTTGGTACCTAGAAATGGTTAAGATGATTTCCCTAAGTGCTAAGTTTACTAGCTATGAATTGCCAAGAATCCAGGTAGGCATAGCTTCTCTAAATACTAAAGGGTGAACGTAATCCCCTGAATGATCAGACATTCAAATATTCTGTATATACTTCCAAACATCACATTCCGTTCACAGAATTTGGGAACTAAAGCATTTCTACAAATGGGACAGGGCTGAAGACTTCAGAGAAATTGAGTGGATCTCAATTCCAAGCTTGCCACTTAATTACAGGGCGACTTCACCCCTCGGCACTTGCGTTACTTCATCTGTGAAATGGCTACACTACCCCCATTGACTGGGCTATGTGGATTAAAGAAGTAAGAGACCCTCCCAGCTTAGGGACAGTGGTTCTCACCTGAAAGTTCTGCTGAGAATAAAATGAGATTGTCCAATTGTTTTAAAAGCAAAACTATACAAACACATCAACCTAAGACCAAATCCAGTCTTCTAAAACAAAACGCAACAAACTCCATTATGAACAAACCATCATATTAGAATGTAAAGTGCTTACAATTCTGCTTACTGAGGACCAAACAATTGGTGAGCATGAATTGTTGCTAAGCAGCAACAGGACATGCATCCTCTGTACTGACACTATGTGCCTTGGAACAGGTTTCCACCCTATTAAAAATGTCACTGTTTATAGTTCCACCACATTCATATTTAAAATCCCATGTTGAGTTCTGGGGTATAGATTTTACCTCTGAAAAAAATATTAGGTATCCAGGCATGTTGGAACTGCCTATATTTCCAGCTTTCTGGGAGGCTGAGGAAGAAGGATCACAAGTTCAAGTCTAGCCTAGGGTACTTAGTGAGCCCCCATCTCTAAATAAAAACTAAAAGTGGGCTGGTAGTTGTAGTTTAGTGCAAAGCCTCTGAGTTCCATTGCCAGTACTACAGATGTTTTAAAAAGGTAAAAAATGTTTTATTGAAAGACTTTTTATTGAAAAAGCCCCAAATATCTCAATATTTCACAGGTATACAATGTTCAACATTTTCCCACGTGACAAGACACTCATATTTTGGGATTTCACAGAGTATATTCCCCAAATGTTGGTAACAAGTGTTTCCCACAAAGCAGGGCTCCTAAGCCAAATAAACTTGCAATAAACTATTTTGCTATCAAGCCTTCATCTATCTTTTCATGACTCAAACTACTCCCTAATACAGTCTATGCTGTGAGACAGCCTGCAAGATTGTTTAGACCCAAATATTGGCCTACAAAACACTTTTGGGAATGGAACACTTCATAACAGTGTTCCACACACAGTCTGGGAAACCAGGACCTAACTCGCATTGACTTATGGAAGACACTTTGCTTTAACCAGGTTAACAAAATCTTAGTCACTCCTGAGATTGTAAGTAGCTACTAGGATGGGCTTTCCATTTCAAGAAGTCAGGGTCTGGACTTTAGACTTCAAATTAGGCCAAAAAGGAACCTGTTTCTTTCCTTTGCCTGTGAAGAAGGATTGACATGATTTCCAGTCTAGAGAAAGAGAAATGGAACAGGGGCAAAACTTTATTTCCCTAAATGACACTAAAAGCATAGGAATTACTTGTGCATGGTCCAACAAAGTATATCACCATTTCTATACATAAGTGATTTAAATTTATGCATGAAGTTCCCAGAAAACACTGATAGTCCTCAGCTGAAGATACAAAGTATGTTTAAAGAAACATAACATCTCCTTAAAGTAATTTTTTTTTAATTTCCCTTATTTTGAAGGAAAACTTTGCCCTCCCCCAGGCTTCAAAGGTCTCCTAGCTAATGTTGTTTTTCTGTCTTTAAAGGACTTGTGGCAAGAAGTCAGAAGAGTTGAGTAGTAAACACAGTCAAGCAAAAACATCTGAATAAGAAACAAAGGCTATCCTAGAGTGACGCTATGTAGGGATGAAGGCACAGTGATAACAGTTACCAGGTGACTGTAAGTATAGCAGTGGAACTGGGAGTAGAAAAACCAAGTAACTCTGGCCTATTAATTTTTATGTGGCCTCTGAGATGTGCACATGTAATAGGATCTCAAAAATATCAGGTAGTCCCAAGTACCACCACTGTGTCCAAGAGTCCTTCAGAGAAAATATCCCTGGGTGCAAACAAACAAGACAACTTGACAACTTTGCTGCCAGCAGGTGGAGGGGAGACCTTCGTTGGTAACTGACTGGTTTCTCACCTCCCTGTAATTTCTTCCTAGTCACTGTGGCAACCAGCCAACATGGCGCTGGTGGTCATGTGTTGTGCTCAGCCACTATGGCACCAAGTCAATATGGCGCGTGGGCCTTTAAAGGTCATATGCTAAGCGCCACCCTTCCACTGAGTCAAATTACAACTTCCTATTTCCCTACTTGTAATATCCTGTTTCCCCTTCCCATACTCCTGCCCACTCCTGGTCTTCCATGTCAGGTGGTCTGCCTCCTAATCCCCGCCTGGGCCTATTTAGCCCTGGATCCCACGACAAGCCCTCGGAAGTTCCACATTTCCTTTCTTTTTCCCTACTGTGGTCTTCTCCATGCCCACAATAAAGGCATTCTATATTTTGCTTTACTTCTCTCTCTGCACTGGAAAAAAACCTATCAGTAACAATAAAAATGGCGACAGTGAGCCTACATTTTGGAAGCATTTACTTTATGCTAAGCCCTGTCACATTCTCTGAAGTCTTCATTTCCCAAGACTGTTTTTCCCAAACTCAAATTGGCATTTGTACCTAAGGTCAATTTCCAAATTTAGATTTTTTTTAAGGGGGGCAATTTTGAGAATCAAGCCTAATCTTTTGATAGAATGGGAAATTAATGATCTATGGTAAACAACTCTGCAAACAACAAAAACCCAACCCCCCACACTATAAAATATTGTCCAGTTCACGAGTATAGATGGTTACTGACTCTATCTGGTGTTTAAGGCACTTATGCTCTAAATCAAAGGAAAAATTCTCCAATAGAAATTTAAGACTGAGAATAAATGAATACAGTCATCCATTTAACTCATTTATTATATCATCTGCCAGGCCACTCAATTCTAAAGTATATAACCTTGCTCTAAAACCTCGGAAGTAGGGAGTAATACATTCATATAGTTACCTGTGTATACACACAGGGATGATACAGGTGCTTACATTATAACACAGAATAATTTTAAAATGCTACAATCCAAAACACTTTCACTCTGGAAATAGTAAAGCATATGAACCCTATTTTCTTTTTTTTTCAAATTTGGAATTTTCAATGAGTTAATAACTGAGATTAACATCATTATAATGATGGAAAGGTTATTTGTGGCTTCTATTGGACAGCCTAGTGTACATACCATTATAATCCCATTTTCAAGGACAAAAAATTATCAATTTTTTAAAAAATTAAGGTACTATGTAGATTTGCTTTTACCTTTATCCATAAAACTTTCATCCATAAAACCTATCCAGATGATAGACCACAGCTCTGACTGTATTATTCAGACAAAGAGAAATGAACAGGTACACACTTGGTAACTCTAGTAACAAAACATTAATTATAGAATATGTGAATCAAGTTACATGTTTCTAGATCACCTATAAATAGCCTATCTACCTTTCAACTTCCAGTAGCTAAATGATCTCAGTCAAACCTCGTTGCAATTACTCAACAACAAATTCTTTTACAATTCTATTATCACAAAAAGGGAACCACACCAGGCCTCCTTAAATAAGAAGCTAAGAAAGCTGTCTTGGAATCCATTTGGATTTTATTATAAGCTTCTTCAGAGCAGAAATCTTGTATTTGTTTTGTTCCCCGGTTTATCATTTGTACTCAGTGAGGGCTTTCACAGTTGTTTAATTAAAACACATTAAAATTGTTAATAATTTAAAATTTCAGATATTGCATATTTACATGTCCTGAAAACATTTATGAGTTACCCAAATTTCTTCATAGGTACAATTTTAATTTTATGCTGTTCATCAGTAATTTATAATATCTACTTTTTTTTCAGATATAGACAGTGTCTGACAATCATTAGCTTTCAGAGATACATCAGATCTCTAATGCCAAACTACCTCAACTTTAAAATTGTTAGTGCGAATCCCAAGATTTTTCTACGTAGTTCTAGCTTTATCACGGCATGGTGTTAAAGCTTTCCTTGCTTTGTTAAATTAATTACACATATAAATTCTAATCTAATTCAACTAAGTCACAAGAATATATATCAATTCCCATCTCTGTAAAACTTCCAAAATCAAAGACAAATGTAAACAAATACACAATCTCTAGGAAAACATAGGCACATGTTCAGGAAACAAGGAAAGGGATATTTATGGCAGTCTGCAAAATTCCTCATGTACCTTCTGAAGGACATGATATTACAATCAAACAAAATTAGAGCGGCAACAAAGGAAGAAAAAAACTTTTACTTCACAAAAGTCCTGAAAGGCAACAAAACACTAAATAGTTATGCTCAATTCACTTCAAAATTTTATTTAGGTTTGAAAAGTTTATTTCAGAATACATTTTTCCATAGCAACCATGTTACAAATAAGTGACACTTTGAGTTTTATGGCAAATGAAAAAATTTGCTAACAGATAATATCACAGAGTTGGGGGAATGGACAGTGCATGGGGGGCGGGGACACATCCAAATCTGGGCCCTACACTCACACTCTCAAGTTAGCTCTGCTCCATGGTTATGAGACCAACAATTGCCCATAAAGCATCTAAATATATTTTAAGGGCAAAATAAATATAAATTAGACTTTTCTCAGACACTTTAGCCATAGTGAGATACCACTACTCTTACCTGCAAGGATTCAGATAACCTCTACCACTATTCTTACCTGCAGGTCACTTTGGTCTTTGAGGAATGTTGCTTTCCTTGGTCTACTCTAGCTGATTTTCTCTTTATTAAAGATACCATCTCATTTATAAATTTGCATGTTCCAAACTAAAACACAAAATATATTCAAAGCAGTCACTTAGGCTTAACAAGTTCACTGCCTCTAAAACTCTAAGAAACTTTCTTTAGTATTCTTTATGACTTATTCCATGATTATTAAAATAAAGAAGCAGAGTATGAAAGGAAAATTCACTTTCCAAAGCATTTACAAGTTTATCTCAAAAATGCTTTACAACAGCATTTCCAAATTCATTCACTACCAGGTAGCACCCTTCGATTGCCCTTCACCGTCATCGAAAATGCTGTGTACTCAAAGTCAAGCACTCTTCTCAAGATGTTACACAGGTTAACTCAATTTTCCTACAGCTCTTGAATTCAGAATTATTATCCCCAGATCATAGAAGGAAAAGAAAAAACTAAACTCTGAGACATTAAATACCTTGGCCCGAAGTGACAGAGCTATTAGATGGCAGAATCAAAATTCCATCCCAGGCAACCTGGTTCCAAAATCTGTGTGCAGTCACTGCATCAACTCTCTCTTCCACAGAGTCCAACTTCTACTAACTGCCTACAGTGGAACAAGCTCTCTGTTCAGGTTTAGGTATACAAATATGGAACCATGAACCCCACCCATTGAGAAAAAAGCACACAAGGTCCCTGGTCCTCAGGAGCATACATCTGAGCATGTACAGCAAACAAGTAAAATGCAAACTAAATCCAGAAGTTCAGTGTGACAATGCTGGTTAAGTGAGGTATCTGGGGGAAATTTTACAATACTGGACTGAAAGACTTTACTAATAATGCTCCTCCTATGTACGTTTTTATGATTAATCAGGTGAAGCAACAAAGAGCATTTTTATGTTGATTTCATAGAATAGGAAACATCTTAAGGATATCATACCCATCCACCAAGAATCTACCTTTCCCATAGGTCTTACTTCTCTCTAAAGAGCCCAAATGGCCAAATCCTATGCTGCCTGGGAAATCTATGCTGGCCTACTCAAGAGGCTAACATGGTAAATCTAATACCCATTTTAAAATGTAGAGTAGAAAAGGTAGGTCACTTAGCTCTGCGGTAGAAGAAGAGGTCACACCACGAAGAGCCCATCCACACTGAAATGATGAGACAGTGCAGCCAGCAGGGAGGAAGTAGAGAGAACGCAGCAGTCTGGTTCAAGGGACAACACATGCCCAGTGGCTGAGAGCACAGGAGCAGTGCCTCCGGTCCGTGTGACCCAAATCCTGTGATAAACTCTATCTCCCTAAAAAAATGCTGAGCTTTCTTTGTGGCTAAAGAACTATCAAACACAAGTGTAAACGGGATGTGGTTTCCCACTCTGTCCATACAGAAATTTGGATACTTCATGTGTCTGATACAGAAAAGACTCCAGATATAATAACTGCCACAGAGTTTCTGCTTAATTTGCATAAAAATAATTTGCCGATTCACAGTGATAAACAGAGAAGTCAGAAGTATGTGTCTTCAGAGGCATCCAGACAACACCCTTCCAGCTCCTCCCACCCTGTGCACTCCTGTCCTGCAGACTCATCCCGCTTTCCCAGTAAGGAGACTTCTAATGCTCTATCTCATTTCATCAAAATAAAACAAGCAATCCACTAAGTTACATGCTGAATAAAACTTTTCCAACAAACCATTCCATCTCAAAATATATCCAGGCAATGGAAGGTCTGGGCCAGGACGGTAAACATTTAGGGGAGAGAGCTCAGCTGAGAGTCGGAATCACCCCCGTCCTATCACCTTCCTCCCCTCGCACAAGTGGGGTGGATGCTGTTAATAAGCTGGCTGTGACCAACAGCTTGGGGCCTCAGTCTCTGCAGTCCTAAGCTCAGTCCCAGTCATACCGCTAGGAGAGGAGGGCAAGGAAAGAAAGTTCTCCCCATCCTCAGGCAGAGCTGAACCCAGAAGAGGCAGCCAAGGGGAGGGAGAACTCATATTTTCCGGTCAGGAGCACAGGGCAGCTTCCACTTCCGCCAAGGACAGCCTTGGCATCAAAGATGCTGGGAACTTTCTCCAGTGTGTGCGGGAGACCCATATTTACACCAAGCCGGGGATTAACGCTACAAAAGACCATTTGTTCTGGTGGTTCCTCCAACACAATTTATACCTAGCTGCTGTGCCATCCAGAGCAATTGTGTGCTCCAATCAAATTCATTGACTGCTACAAATCCACTCAAGTTTCAACACTCTAACAAAACACTAATCAAACTTGATGTACAAAAGGAGCCATGAGAAACGAGGCAAGCCCACCCAGACACCAGGGTGATGGTACAACTGCAAGCAAAGAAGGAAGTGCATGGTAAAGAAACTGTGTCTTCTAAAGGTATCCATATGCCATGGAATCGAGGACTAGATAGACGTAGCAAACAGTTTAGATGGACAGGTTAACAAAGAAAAAATAAAAGCACTGTCACTAAATCCTATACAATTAAAGTGAGAAAATATGTGTTAATTAACTTCAGCCTAAGAACTCATTACCAAGCTTGCCTTCTTTCACCACAATATCAGATCACATCTGAAGTCAGAAGGAACTTTATTAATGCAAGTGTTTAAAATGCTCTGAGAGTCTCATAAAAATGCTGACCTCATCGAAAAAGACAAAGGTGTCCTTGTGTCCTCTTCGTGCTTCTTTCAAAACGCTGTTTCCAACTCATGCCCAACGCTGAGCTTCAGATCCCAGTCAGGTTGCCCTGTTTTATCCTCCAGGAAGCCTCCCCTATGTAAATGCATGGCAACTCTGTCCTTAGAAGTTTCTCAGGCCAAGAGCCTGGCAGTGCTCTTTATGCTTGTTTGTGCGTCTACCACAGCCATGAGGAACCCCTGCAGATGTGACCTTCACTGCTCGCTCCCCTCCCGCCTCAGTGCGCAGGACCTAGGCCCAGGGCACCGTCACCTTCACCTGCTGAGTGCTGCTGATGTTTCTTTGGGTGACAATCAACATCACAGCCACTGGGAACTTTCAAAAGTGCAAGCTGTGCCATTCTTCTTGTGCTCAAAACCCTGACCTTCAGTCAATGTCTTTGCATCTAACTTTTGGCACAGAACTAATTTCCCAAAGGCTCCACAGAGACCTTCACTTGCCAGTTTGCTTTCTGCTCCCCACTGCCCCAGCCATATACGGGTCTTTACTCCTGTGGAAATTTGCTCTACACCCCCTCTAAGTTTATGGCTTTTACACGCCTACCCTCGCTCTGCCTTGGACGTCTGCTCCCAGCTGTCTGCAGGGCTTGCCCCTCTCACCTGTTCAGCTTTTCCTCTTCCAGTCTCTTCCCCACACAGGTGCTCATTTAGTTCCCCAGTATAATGCCAGCAGCTGGACAACTGGCTGGCACTCAGCAAGACCTTGAAGATTATACTGGAATGACCAAGGGATTGAATGGCTGTGTTTATAGAACCAAGAAATGCTTGAGACTTGGAAAACTCTGAGCTGAGACAAATGTATGGAGGGGCCAGTCCTTTCCCATCTGCATGCTGGGCAGTAGTTCTCAGAGATGGAGGAAAGCAATGTGGAGACCAGAGGAAGACCAGCTGCCAAAAAAGAATCCACCCACCTTCAGCATTGCTATAAAAGTCAGGGTTTGAGAACCTCAAAGGCCATCAGTAGCCCACGGTAAGTCTTCCATAGGTGGGTATCCCTTGTTCCGAGCATAACGACAGTTGCTAAAAAACATTTCCAAGGTGGCTCAGACTTCAAAGGCCTCAACTTTGGCCAATTTCAAGTATATCGCTCTTAGTCAAGCACATCAATCATTCCCATACATCTTAACACATGGCAAAATATTTACAAAGTGCTCCTGAACCAAGGAAGAGTATTCTTTCTCTTCTTAACCTAGTGGTAAGGACAGTATCAGACAGTGTTCCACGAGCTTTGTGTGGATCATTCCACTTAACCATCCCAATGTGGTGAGTGCTATTATGAAGTTCAATGAACAGCAGAGTCTGAATGTCCAAGGTCACACAGCTACCTAGAGAGGGAGAACAGGGAACTCAACCCTGGCAGATGGTCACAGGGCAGATGTCACCGTAGAGCCGCCTGGTCACAGGCCATATGTCCCTAGTGTAGACTCTCTTGTCCTTCCGACCCAGTGGCAAACAGGGTCACAAGGATTCCCCATGATGAACGCCACATATTTGTTCAAGGAAGATGTAAAAACATCTCATTCTCCAACCTACTCAGGTACAGAGTTAAAAGGTGCAGTAAAGATGAAAAGACCACGGGACACAACATTAAAATATTTATAAAAATAATGGCAGGCAGCATAATTTTTCTGAAAATGATGGTAGAGGAAATCGAAGAGGATTTCAATAAATGGAAAAACATACCCTGCTCATGGTTAGGAAGAACTAACATTGTAAAAATGGCCATACTACCAAAACTGTTGTACAGATTCAATGCAATTCCCATTAAACTACT
>PVLD010015008.1:16851-50328 GCA_004027595.1 Dinomys branickii
TACAAAGCTACTGTAATAAAATCAACCTGGTACTGGCTAAAAAACAGACCTGAGGATCAATGGAACAGACTGGAAGATGCAACCATAATGAAAAACCCACTCAGCTACCTAATATTTGACAAAGGGGTCAACCAAACTCACTGGAAAAAAGAAGGCCTGTTTAATAAATGGTGCTGGAAAAACTGGCTTGCCTCTTGCCAAAAACTGAAAATAGACCCAAGTCTATCACCATGCACCAAACTCAGGTCAAAATGGATCACAGACCTCAACACTAAAACAGAAACTCTAAATCTATTGGAAGAGAAAGTAGGTAAAAATCTTGAAGACATAGGACTAGGCAGAGAGTTCATGAACAAAAATGAAACTGCAAAGGAAACACTTCAAAGAATCAATATCTGGAACCTCATCCTACTGAAAAGCTTTTGTACATCTAAAGAAATCACCAGCAAAGTAAAAAGAAAACCCACAAATTGGGAAAAAATCCTAGTTGGCTGTCCCTCAGACAAAGGACTGCTATCTAGAACATACAAAGAATTAAAAAACATGTACCTGTCCAAATTCAAAGACCTAATACTGAAATGGGCAGCTGAGATGAATACACACTTTTCAGATAAAGAAATACAAATGGCAAATAAATATATGAGAAAATGTTCCACATCCTTAGTCATTCGAGAAATGCAAATAAAAACAACATCAAGATTTCATCTCACCCCAGTAAGACTGGACAGTATGAAAAAATCATCCAATAACAAATGCTGGTGAGGCTGTGGAGAAATAGGGACTCTATTACACTGCTGGTGGGAATGCAGACTGGTGCAACCACTATGGAGAGCAGTTTGGAGATTTCTCAGCAAACTAGGTCTAGAAGTTCCATTCAAACCAGCTATTCCCCTTTTGGGTATTTTCCCAGAAGATCTGAAAACATCATATCACTCTGATATATGTGCACCCATGTTTATAGCAGCACAATTTGTAATAGCTAAAATGCGGAAGCAACCCAAGTGTCCATCCACAGAAGACTGGATTAAAAAACTGTGGCATTTTTATATAATGGAATATTATTCAGCTATAAAGAAAGACAGTTTTGGGGACTTTGTAGGCAAGTGGTCAAAACTGGAGTCCATACTCATAAGTGAAATTAATCAGTGGTACATGAGCAGGCAACGTATTGTATCACTGGTGTAAGAACCTGAGGGTGGGAATATAAACTAAGAGACAGGAAGGAAATCTGTTCAAAAGCAAGGAACAGATGGGACGAGGGAAAGGAGAAAAGAAAGAGGCAAAAATGTATGTATGTATATATGTAGATACATATATGCAGGAGGGCGACATGGTTCTACTACTGTATTATATCACTTAATGCTAAGGAATAGTTGATGACAGGTTATTCGATCAATCTTGTATGTCTGTAAGTGTTATCCTGAGCACACATTTTGAAGATATCAATTTGCAAAGCAGCAACTACTGTTGGTTTTCTGATGCTTTGTCTATAATTCAATTCTGATCTTACTGTTATTGCACTACTTTGTGCCTCTTTGTTAATGCTTTCCGGTTTCTTTTTTTTTTTTTTTTCCTGTTATTGAGATGATTAATTGTTTGACCAATTTCGCATGTCTGTATTTGTGTTCATGAATATACACTTCAAAGATATCAATAGGTAAAGCAACAACCATTGTTGAGTCCATGTCACATTGTCTATATATCAGTTTTGATTGTACTATTTCTTATGCTACTTTGTGTCTGTTAACATGTTTTTGTGCTCTTACTTTAAAAAAAAAAAACGATGGTAGAGAGAACAGGCAAAATAGACAAAATGCAGTATTCTTTGGAAAACTACTTTTTAAAAGTAAATATTAACAAGCTTGCTTGGAAAACAAGTAAATAAAGTCTTATAAATATAGCTGCTCATAAAACAGTGGTTTCCTCTGGGAATATTTGGCCATGGACAGCTCAGCCAGAGCAACTAATGTGAACATATTTCTTCAAATCCTGATGTTTTGAGAACACATTTTATTTGTTTAGAAGAATAAAAACAAGATTCTACAAATATTTGAGAGGCCTTAATCAGGAGTGGGAGGAATTCCTTAAACCTGGCATTCAGTGAACATCTTCTGACGAAGGATAATGGAACGGAGGGAATTTTAGACTAACAGATTCTTTACGAAACATTAATTGCCAGCTTTCCCACTTTGCCAACAAGCCAGAACAATGAAAAAGGACTTACACAAGGCTTTAAAAATCAAATATTTTCTATAAATAACTTAAATCACATTTATAACCTTTTATAATTTTTAAATGGCATTATGTATATATGTGCTTATCTTACTAAGCACTTGATTAAATAGTTCATCAAAGATCAAATGTTTGATTAAATAGTTCATATTCTTCAGAAGAGATAAAAACTTGGGATAAGAAAAGTCAGGTTTTGTGTTACCTCTGGCAGTTTTTAAATAGGCAATAAGAAATGCAGAATCTCATTTACCCTCTCAAGCATTTTCTTTGGGTGTCACTTTATAGAGAACTTTGCCAAATAGGCAATAGCCACCAACCCCACCCCTTCTAATACTTGAAGCAACACAGCAGCCCAAGCCAGTCATGTCCACCACCCATCATCACCATTCCTAGGTGGTCACTAGTGACCTCACTCCACCCGCCAATTGTTCCTCCTCTCATGCATCCCCACCCCATGTCAGCGCCAGTATCTCAACCCTTTCAGGACATACCAGGTGCCTCCCAAAGTTACTTTATGCTTATCTGATATTTCATGCTTAAAAAAAAGGAGTGAGGTGTGTCCCTCCCTCCTTCCTGCCTTTCCTCCCAGTCCTCAAAGCAGGCTCCCATCTATACCAACCAAAGAAATCCCTGTCCCTAGGAGTCCAAGTCAAAAGTGGGAAATTGGGGCCAGTATGGATAAGCAATATGGCAGCCTACCAGGGGGCCTTTCCCAGCATGTGGGACTATGGCCTCCCTGTGAGCCCTGCCCGCCTGGGGAGCTGCCCGCTCTCCCACCTGTAGTGCCTCTTGGTTCTGCCTCAGCAATAGGTAAATATAATGCTTTCCCCCCTCTTTGGTTTGTTCACTCAACTCATAACAAGCTTCCAAACTGCACACACAGGGAAAAAGTGTAGGGAACTGGATATACAGCCCCAGGCAAATCCCAGAACCACAGACCTTGCAAGTAGCTAAGGAATTCCTGGGGTCTGAGACACCAAAGTCCCTATGGTTCTATCCACTCTTGCAATCCAAGTTTCTTTTCTAACCCTCCAGCTGCCCCTGGCTAAAGTCACTGGAGAACACGCTGAGCTTGCACAATTCTGGCAATTTCGCCTGCCATGTAGAAGCCAAGTTATGGCTGGCACAGGGTAGCCACTGCAGGCTGCTAACTGCCAAAAGATTACTAATGTATTAGTGTTCTACAGAAAAATGCATGCAAATGATTTATTATTTTCACAGATAATGCTTCAAA
The DNA here is from genome assembly GCA_004027595.1 of Dinomys branickii. Classification (NCBI taxonomy): domain Eukaryota; kingdom Metazoa; phylum Chordata; class Mammalia; order Rodentia; family Dinomyidae; genus Dinomys; species Dinomys branickii. Next base: position 20,318 of record PVLD010015008.1, read on the forward strand.
CAACAAAAATAATATGGTGACATATCTCTAGAACAAGCGGCTATTCCCTTTTATCTCTGGCAATAAAATTCATTCAATGGATACATATTGGGGCGAATGCATGAGAAGTTCTGTCAGCCTATGACCAACTTGGAGTGTTACAGCCATTTCTTTCATTTTCTCACCTCCTCCATATTTGGGGATTTTACAATAACTGAAAGAAGGCATTATTTCAGCGTAGGACATAGGCATAAGTCACAGAAGAACAAAGAAGGCTTTATTATCACAGTAAGTATCAAGGAGGAAATGCACTTACTGATAACTAATGTAGTATCCCAGGTTGTGTGTTAGCATTTGCTCTGTGCAAGCTTCCAGGCCAATATTTACAATTTATATCTAAGACTGGAGGTAAAAATGTTCAGCTAGTGAGAAGGTCACTAAGGGGAGAAAGGAAAAAAAAATCCCTTGGGAAACAGAACAAAGTACACAGATAGAGAGAAAGGTACCCTGTGCACCTCAGTGGTCTATAGCACATTTACCCTCTCTGCCTATAGTGATTTAACATTAACCACGTTTCACTCCAGCAGTGAGTTGTGTCTCCCAACCAGCACTCCTTTCTGAAAGCTCCGCTGGGAGGAGAAAGAACACACACACACACAAAAGAATGTGAAACGTACTGCCATGAGCCAGTGTCCTGGGCGGTTTGCCTAGGAGGTTTGCTTTCAGTGAGGAGGGAAAAAAAAACCAAGAACAGCAGCTTGCACAGCGAGCAGCACGCCTGCTTTTTGGCAGACTTTCACAGCAGCGTGCAGTCCCAGTTGCTGAGCCTTGAGCCCATTCAAGAATTCCATCTCATAGGAAGTGTTTCAAATATGGTCATCTGATCTTCCCAGGGCCTGCAAACGCACCTGCTGAGAGCCATGACGCCCTGTCCTGGTTCCTGTGCCTGCTTTTCCGCCGGCTCTCTCAGTCTCGGCTGGGGCAGAGGAAAAAGTCCATGAAAACTACACCTCGCACCGCTGTTGCTGCTGCAGGAGACGAGGTCCCAGGGGCAGAGGTCATTCTCTTCTCCCCACCCAGTTCCCTGTCACTCTTCCCCTGGGCAGGTAAGAGGTTTAGTTTTGTTTGCTGGCTTTCAAATGCCGGGGCTTACCTGGAGGAGGGTGTGGGCTCCTCACCCTGCTTTGCGTGGCTGTCCCCCACGGCCTGGTCCTTGCTGCTGGCATGGTAGGCAGTTAGCACAACTCCCTGGGAACTGGACAGCCAGCTCATGGTGAGAGAAGGGGCATAATTTCTGCGCTCCTGACAGGGAGGGGAATGGAGTTCCTGTCTCTGGCAGGCAACTTGCTCATTAGCATGGACCGGCTCCTCCCCGGGGCGGCGTCTCCCAGCCTGGGCTTCCTGGCTGTTCTGCTAGAAGCTGCAACTCACAACATTGTTCAGTCCAGGCAACTCCAGCTTGAGTGGCTTCAGCGCAGGCAGGGGGGCTCTGGCTGCATCTACCAAGAATGATTCTGGTCCGCTGAAACTGCTACGCTGTCTACCTAACTCATCAACGTCAGCACAACTGAGCCGCTTAGGAAACGGTGGGCTGCTGCGTTGCCGTTCCCCCTTCCCCATTCCTGCTTCCATCAGATAATTTCTGCTGCTTCATGTAACATGAGTAAGGGCCTTTTTAACCCCTTCATGCACAGACTTACACAAACCGCACCAAAAAACAAGCAGCAGCGGCTACCCTGGGCCACGTAGTCCACAAGAAGGGTTCTGCAGCGGCTCATAAATCTTCCCCCACTAAATTACTGTGTGCTCAGGAATATCGTCTTTTGCTTTGAGGCCATGGCCAAGTCCATTCCTTGTTTTATTGAGAGATTCTTCCACACCAGCAAGAGACATCCACCAAGGCTCTGGTAACTGTTATTGCTGAGAGTGAAAGTACCACCCAGCACTTGCTACCTGTCTATGTGCCAGGCTTCTGTGTGTGTGTGTGTGTGTGTGTGTGTGTGTGTGTGTGCGCGCGCGCATGCTGGTGTGTAAACACACACACACAAAGATAGGTGTCATCAACAATGTGAGGAAAATAAGGATAGGAACAGGGAAAGTACTGTAGCTACTAAACACAATTACAAGGTGCCAGAAGCTAGATCTGCACTATTTTTTCAGCAAAATTCTGTCTTAAGGGACAAGCTCGGGGCTGGGGATATAGCTCAGTGGCACAACACCTGCCTGCCAAGCACAATGTCCTGAGTTTGATTCCTGGTGCAAAAAAAAAAAAAAAAAGAGAGGGAGAGAGACATGAGCTCAAAGTTTCTGAAAAATACAAGTTGTTCCCAGATTCTGTCTCCTCTAAAAGTTCTGTCTCTTTGTAATCCGAAGTTCTTTGTTGATCTTTGTGATCTACTTGTAGCTGTCTGGAATTCCTCATCAATAGGCTTTTGACTTCATCATTCCTCAAACATGGTTTATTCTTTCCATTATTTGAAACTATGAGAAAAAGCCCTGTCCTATCTGCAGCGAACGCTCACTCACAGAAGTCTTCCTTATAGGTTATGACACGGGCCCTCCATCCACAGTCCAGCCCTCCCTCCTCCCTGGCTTCACCCTCTCAGAGCCCTGTAGTCAGGGGTTGGCTTCACCCCTACAGCAGCACTTTTAGCTCAGCGGCGGGCCCTCCTCTGAACTATCTCACGTATTGACATCATACCCCTCTGCCGCCCGAGAGATGTCTCTCCTTGATTGAAAAGCCACACTGGCTCCCCACAGCCAGGGCCTGAAACTTCTGAAGTGAGCTGGGGCATCCCCGCCTCCCTGACATAGCAGAGGGAACACTGCTGAAATGTTCACAGTTCGGGCAAAACGAAAATATACAGAGAACACTGAGCCCCGCACTAAGCAGACTAGAGTATACATGTTTTTTCCTTTTTCAGTTTTTACAGTTTTTATCTGCATGTGTTTGTGATACACAGCGGTGGCGGCCTTCGTGGGGAGGCGACGTGGGGAGGAGACGGCTTTATTCTTCCCATTGTCCCTCCCCTCCCCCCTTCCCTCCCCCTCTGTGTCTTGGCCCTAGTTCCACTTGCAAAACCTGTACCTCCCTGTTCCCCATTATCTTCTTTTTTGGTTTTTCACTCTTTAGTATTTACACATTGCTTTTCTCACATAAAGAATCCATGTGATATTTAAGTTCATGTCTGATTTATTTCACTTGACGTTGTAGTCTCAAGGCACATCCATTTTCCTACAAATGACTCCAGTTTATCCTTCTTTATGGCTCAGTAGTACTCCACTGTGTATAAATACATTGTATTTATCCATTCCCCAATTATGGACATATGGGCCACTTATAAGTGTTAGCTATTATGAGTTGTGCTGCTACAAACATGAGAATGCACATACCACTAAAATATGTGGCAGGGCCTCTCCTGACATGTCTGAGCGGGAACTTTTTACAATGTAGCAATATCAGCCTCTGCGAAATGTACACATGTGTAGTTCTCATGTAACTCTTTAACATAAATTAGACCCAACAAGACTGTACAATATAAGGGAGAAAAAGACACCAAAACTGTATAAAAGGGTGCAACTATGCTATGTTTAACACTCAGCCTTTGGACACGAATCCACTGAGTCAGTGCCAGCAGGAATAAAGCTGCTTCCCGGGGAAAAGGCCTCCGTGTCCTGTCTCTACATGAAAATCCCACAGCATGATGTCTCTCATTCCATGTTAGCCTTTTTGTGTAAAGACCCATTTCATAAAAATAAGTACTCTTTGACTTCCCTTTCTCAATCATTTTCAACAAACACTGAGAAGCCCAGGTCCTGGAGGATGTTAATATTCTAAGCTGTTGGAAGCATGCCAAATACTTTCCTGTCAGGTTGCCTTTAATATTCTTACATGGACAAATGGCTCGTGCTCCTCACATTACCCTTTTTTCTCTATGTAGTTGTGTGCTGTGAAACGCAAAAGCAGGGGACCCACTGTGGTGCAGTAACTGATAGCCATGCCTGCACCCTGTGTTCTGGAAATTCTTTCTTTCCCTGTTCTCCTCACTGCCCCTCCCTTTCCCTTACATTCCTCACCTTCTCTTATTTCTCTTCTACTTTCCATTTGTCCTCTGCTCTATCTCCTGTTTGGGCATATTGGAGGGACATCGCCCACAGTCGTGAATCAATTCAGGATGAAAGCAAATTTGGTCTGCTTGTAACCAGAACAGTAATTTAGTTATATCTTTGCCTAATTATAGTCTCTTTACTTATTTAATGACACTCATAATGTAGGGCTTGGACTGTAACTATTTTATGAGCTCAAACTAATACCGGAGTTCAGAGTAACCACGCTTTTTAATTTCAGTGAGGCAGAAAACAAAATGTGATAAAAACTGACTTCCATAGGGTACCACATAAAATCTGAATCCTGCTAATTTATTTTCAAGGACATGGAAACCCTCTGGGCCCCTCTTCCCTCCTCCCACTAAGCTCTGTTTTTATAGCTCTGAGGTATTACAAGCTGCAAGTGGACAGCCGGCAGGATTGTGCCCTGGTGTGTACAGCCTCAGACATATACACTCAAGGAGTTTTAAAATGGTTCCACAACTCTCCCATGTCATTGGGGTCACAACCCTAACCATTAATATGGCTGCTCTTACTTTTCATACCCTGAATTTCACAAAGATTTAGCCACAGTCAAGCCCTTATCCCATACTCACCAAACGTATGATCCATTTTGTACCAATAAACACACCCTTTGACTCCTTTCCTCAAGCATTTTAAGCAAACACTGAGAACCTCATGTCCTTAAAGACTTTGATGTTCTAAACTATTAAAAGCATGCCAAATTCTTTCCTGTTTTGAAACATCTCAGAAAGTAATTAGCAACCACAGGACAGTTTAAACACACATTTCATTCATTCTCTTTAAACGGGGTCTACTGGGTGTCAGAGGAAGGAAAAGGAAGATGTCATTTCTGTCCTCAGACAGCTTGTTAAAAATAGGATGGAGATGGTACTGCAGGGGCTGACAATTTGACAACCCTGCTCAAGAACAGCAAAAAAAATTTTCTTAGGTTCAGTGTAAGCACTATCACAGAATTTATTAACTCATTTTCATATTGTGATGCAGAAGCTTACTTCATAATGTGGGATTCTATTTGAGATGGGCTAAAATTATGATAAAATCAACATATTTGTAAGAAAAATTTCCAGTTTATTTCATGTTTGAAGGAATTAATTGAGGATAATGTGTACTTTTTAAAATCCCTATAAAGTAATGTAAAGCTTACATAAGGACATAAAACCATATAAAAGTGACTTCTTAACTAGCCAAGTTAAAGCCAATTTACAATAAATGTTTTAGTGAGAGTTTGAGTAAATTAATCATCAGCTGTGATGTTAAGGCCTTACCACGGAGATAAAAACTAGACTTGTAAAGCAGCATTGATTAATGAAAAGGGAGTATTTTTACCTCCCCTTTCTGATGTTTTTGTGGGTGTTTATATGAGTAATTTTTGAAAGCATGTATATTAGCCAATTCTGTGCTGAGGAACTGGGACTGAAAAATACCCCCTGTATGGAGTCTAAACCTTCTTTCTAGGAAATGGCACCCATCTGCAGCAATCAGGAATGAAGCTTTACCCTTCATGGGACAGCTCTAAAGTTGTTTCCTTAACTGTTCCTCCAGGGAAAAAGTACGAGCCATGCTAGCAATAACATGGAACTGCTATTACCAGAGGCTACTTTGGGGACCCTGCTAAACATACAGAAACAACACTTCTAGGGTTAGGTATTTTCCTTTTTTACCAATAAATAACAATTGCTAATATTTGAGTACTTCTTATTGCTAGACACGGCCCACATGGACCCTCATCTGCTCATGAAAAACCTATGCAATATTAGAATTCCACCTCCTTTAGAGAGGAGGAATTTGAGGTCACCTAGCTAGTAGGACACATCATCCTTGGCCACTGAGCCTAAGCGCTCAAACGTCGTGAAGGTTACAGGTATCATGAACTGACACAGTTTCGCTGATGAAAAGAACTGTGTGAATAACTAATAAGGTAAATAATTTGTAGCAAATCTAAAATATTTAACTAATTGCAATATTGATGCTAAGGCAGTATTTTAAAGACTTTCAGACACCCACACATACATTGGTGTCTTTCCTGACAGTTTGAAACCTGTATTTTTATCTGAAATTACTAGAGTCACTGTGACCTACTATACATGCCACTTTGACAGGACATCATCATTATACCATCCTAGCTAAAATTGTTTACACTGACATGAAATGAAACTAACGTACTCTGGTTGTTATAATTAGGACTATCCTCTATTCTTTAATATTGGACAATTACAGATTAGGTTGTAGACCTGCAAGCTTATAGAATTTGTTAACCACAGGGCCTTGAAAAGACCCTAAGCAAGACCAAACCTGTGAAGATTTAACTTTATTCGACTTTGCAGGAAATTCACCCATGGCATCAAGACCAGAACAAGCTAAACATTGCTCAAAAGAAGAAAGGAAAAAGACCCTAATCGTTCCTTCAGTCTTCACGTCATGAGCACCAATACTGAGACCCACGTAGCAAACACCTGTAGCTGGAAGTGTGAAGCCAGGAAAAACATTCGGGAAAGGGGGACTTTTCCTTTTTGGAAAATCTAGAATTGTATCTCTACTTCAGTTTGTCCCAACATAAAAGTCTTGGCCTGAAGTAGACTTATAAGGGATATTCACCTTCATGCCATGCTAAATACGAAAACCCACTACCACGGAGAAAATGTGATGACATTGCCAGTCAAGGTAAAACAATGAGTTGATTTGTGACCTGGAGTAAAACAAGTGGGATGAAGGCCGTTCTGATGTTTTACAGTAGTTTCTAGAATAGGTCTCCTATTCTTCTTGACCACCATACTTGATGAAACTGTACAAAGAGATGCTATCTAAAAGAATTTCTCTCCATGAACCTGTTGAGAAATTTCTAATGCTAGAAACATCCTCAAAAATGGAGCAGCAAAACTTCTCTGGAATAAAAAAAAAAAAAAATCCTCATACTCTACTTACAGACGGAGCACCTCAGATATTCAACAGCAAACCTCGGTTTGTTTCTCTAGGAAGGAGATTAGATTCACCTGTCATTGTGGGTCAGTGCTCTGTACGAATGTGCACACTGGTGGCAAAAACGATTATCCCAGGTCCATGTAAGTGGTCATCGTCAGAGCTTGCGTCTTAATGACTGCTCAAAATGGGGCTTCAAGAAACATGGGAAAATGTGAGTGCCCTCCTTTATGACATGGAGCTTCACTAGTTTTCTGGAGTTTATGTGCATTTCATGTGGAAGTTTCTGTTTTTAAGAAAATCCATCAAGATAATTTAAAGAATTCAATGGTGGTAGAACTTGGCTTACTTAAAAGTAATTCCAATTGGTTCACTGAATGAATAAACTTTTCATGTCTAAAGATACTAAAAGAAAAAAAAAAGCAGAATTGTTTTGTACAAGTAGGCATGTCAGCCAAGGTTGAAAACTGAAATACTAGACAGAATCTTTGAATTCCATGGTTTGAATGCCACAGTTGTATCCTCGTGTAGGAAGGAACAACTCCCCTATAATATCTCTGCAAGCAAACATCTGAGAGCCCTTCTCCAAGTCTGCTTCTCCTCAGACAAGTGGGAGAAGAACAGTTCTCACATTCCTGACCCAACTTCAAATCATGCATGTGCAGGACTCTACATAGGCCAGGCTTGACACAAGCCTATCCATGTCTAGCACAGCAAGTTATGCGGTTTCCAATATCCTGGTCACTGCAGACCTCTGAGAAGCAGGGTTTTCAGCAGTTGTCACTGTCAAACTGAAAGCATAACAATATATGAGAGAAAAGCTGTTTTGTATTATAATTTATTTTAGATAATTTAGTTTGTCATGTGATCGTGTGTTCTGAGACTAGCATCTTAACTTTCTCTTAAATAAGCAAGCCATAGTTTGCTTTTCAAAAAATACTCTTATATTCCCTCTTTTCTAAGAAATACATTTTAACACATTTGCAATAACTTTATAAGCTAAAATACTGCAGATCATTGGATGTGTTGTCAAGACCTTTATTGGTCAAAAAGACATTAAACTTGGCTCATCTTATAACTTACAGCAACTTAGAGTCAAGGAAATATTCTATTTCTCTAAAATTCTGGTATCACTGAGTGAAATGCCTTTGTGTCATTGGTGACACATTCTATCTCTGTTAAAGAATTTGTAGTGAAATTAGTACATTCTGTCCAAAATTTGAAGTAAAGTTCTTTATTCTGATCTAGTTTTGAATCAAGAGCCCTAAATTTCAACCTCACTGTGGTGGCAGCAAAGACAACAAACCATTATTCTAGAGATTGTCCTATTTTTCACCCAAATGCCTCGTGCCTCACCACAATGGTGAAATACTTCCTTAAATAATATCCTAGCTCTAAAATGTTCTATTCACCTGAAATATGCTGTGGAAATACCTGAAAAGGTTATCTTCCTGCATTCAACTTAGTAACCTGGCTAGTTTAGTACAACGGCTCAGCAAACAGAGCTGTAATCATGACAACTGGCCTTCTGACATTTTAAAAGAGAGACTCAAAATTATAAGGTTGTGGCTATCCAAAAATTGTCAATGTCTAGCCTAAACTACTTTTTTAATGGAAGCAACTGCTAAGGAAAGAAAGGTCAGACAAGAGCCAATCAAACAGTGACAGAGCTAAGACTGAGAAAAACATTATGTCCTGACTCCAAAATACCTTCTTCCTGCATAGACTGCCCAACTTCACATGTCCTCAATGCAGCCCATGGCTCAGCTGAAGCGTCTAACAACTGACGCCAAACTCTCACAAACCACCCCTAAGTACTGTCCTGAACCTGCCAGCACCACCTCAGGCTCCTGCAAATAAATAAATAAATCCCTCAGAAGCCTGGTTACAATTCAAACAGAAAACAGTAAAATTCTACTGCAGAGTGAAAAAAATATATTATTTCCCATCAACCTGTCTTCTCAGTAACAATATTTCATCTCTGCATTTTTCTTTAAAACTAAGTTATATTTTTTCCTTTCTCAGTAAGGAAATTACATGTTTAGTAGCAGACACGTCACATTCCTACAGGTAAGGATTAATAAGTATCAATAAACATAATAAAATTCACCCAGTCACCATGCTTCCAGGCACATCACAGTGCATTTCACATGTACATGAAATACACTCACACACTGGAGCCTGGATATAGTCATAAACAACAGCTTTTATCACAAATTTGCACAATTTCTGCACAAGCAGAAAGCCTTGGTTTGACAAAGGTAGATTATTTCCTCAGACTTTTAACACATGCATTGTGACAGATTGCCTCTTCCACTTAAAAAGAGGTAGTTCTTACAATTTTTCCAGAAGGTGACTACAACCTTCCAAGCTGAGTTGGAATGTAACACTCTGATATTCTGGAAAATTTATAATGCTATATGTTATCAAGGATTCAAATCAAGGCAATGGAGCCACCTCTCTGGCCATGAAAATGAGACTTCTGTCAGAATTCTCCACTGTAAGTCTGCCCGGCTTAAAAGTAATATTTGTCTCAATCTTGCAAAGACCATCAACGTGGAGCAGTGACGAGCACAATGAGCATGTCATTCAGAGCAAACAGATTCTGCGCAGAGCCCTCTCTGATTCCTTTCCTGTAGGGGAGACTGCCTTTATGTCGTGCTGCACGGCCTGCAGGGGACACTCACGTATTAGAGATATATAAAGAAAATGTTGTAGAGTCACTCTCAAATATTTATAAAGGACTTTTTCAAAGGTTTCAGTCCAGAGTAGAAATTACACCACCTCAATGTGGAAAAGAAGTATAAAATGAATCCATCTGAGACTCCTGAATTGATCCAGGAGCAAGCACCAGGCCCCAGCGATGGCCTCCAAGGGCGTCTTTGATGGGCACTAGCAGGCTGCCTTTGTGAAAGGAATTCATCAGCCCACCGTGCCATTAAAGCCACAGTTGTGTTCATTCTACAGAGTTCCACCAATATTTCTATAGTAACCATTTATTCTTTTTTTTTTTTTTGTGGTACTAGGGATCGAACTCAGGACCTTGCGCTTGCCCAGCAGGCAGTTATTCCACTGAGCTATACCCCAGCCCTTATTATTCTGTAACTAGAGAAAATGCTGATAAACATACACTTTGAGTAGAGCAGGGCTGAGGGGGCTTTCTACAGGACCTTGAACAAAAGAAGCTAAGACACAGACTCTGGCCAACTCTCCATAAGAGCCAGCATGTTGCCAGTCAAAGCACGGTGTCATTGCATAAAAGAAGTTCCAGTGTTCTGTGTCACAGTAGGATGACAATGTATTCACAATACATACATTCACAAAGAACTAGAAGAGAAGAATTCAAAATTTCCTAACACAAATATAAATGTTAAAGGAGGTAAACATGCTGATGGCACTGATTTGATCAATATACATTGTGTTCAAGTACCTAATATTACACCACACCCCATAAATATATACAATTACTATTAAATATTAATGTTTAAACTTTTCAGAAATTCTCTGAAGGATGCAAGTTGGTAAAGGGGAGGCAGATGTGGGAACTCGGCAGGAAAATACCTAAGTGTGTACCGCATGTTAGAGACACCTTGCACCTCGCAGGTATTCAGTCTGTGTTCCTCTAGCAGCCAGAAGGAAACAGCCCAAGTGGAGCAGGAGACAGCAGTGACACAGTCAGATCTGCACAAAGGAAGAGCGTGTTTTTGGCTGTGAAGGGCATCGACGGAAGGAGAGACAGAGAGGGGAGGGCAGGCAGAAGAGCGTGGGGGTCGGTCAAGCTGAGGTCCGACAGCCACAGCAGATCTACTTGGGCCTCTTCTCCTCCCCTGGGCCTGTGCTACACAGGGCAGAGTCAGCTCCAAGAGCTGAGATAAAGGACTCTTTAGGGTCTGGCAGAATGCAGAAGTGCAGATGAGAGGAATCAAGTCACCCCACCGACTCCAACCTAGAGAGTACAGATATGCAGCCAACAGTGAGAGGCGAGGACAGGCCGGATGGACGCGAAGGCCTCAAGCAGCAGGTGTCCACAAAGGATGAAGAGGACAAGTAAAGGTGTACTGAGAACTCCTTCCACACCCAGAACTTTGACTGTCATTGTCGCTCCCTGAGAACTAGCCATCCAAACGGTGTTTCCTCTACCTGCATTACTGATGAGCCCTGTGCTTAAACATTTCTTGATTAAGCTCTATTTCCACATGAGAAGTCCCCATCAGACCATAAAATTTCAAAACTTGTTCAGTTTTGAAATCAGGAGTAAAGGGTTTAAGAGGGCAGAAGAAGAAAGACCAGAAAGATGAGCTTGCTGAGCATCTGTGAGGTTTCAGAAACTTGCTAAGCCCTTAAGATACGTGCTTTCTCCTTTGGACAGGGTTATGAAATCTTTAAGGTGCTTCAGTGACCTAACAGCCCAACATTACACAGTTAGACCTTGGCAGAGTCTGAACACAGGTGAGGCTTTGCAACGTAAAAATTTGGTCATAGCGTATCAAATAAATAACCGTATGTCCTTGTTACTTGTTTCTCTTGCCAACTAAAAATACAACTACTAGATTAAAAGACGCTGAGGCTAAAACAAATCTCACAATTAAAATGTTTCAGAGCAGACTGAGAAATTGTAGAAAATGTCCACACCCTCCCCACGACTCTGCCCCTGGCGTTGGAGGCCCAGAGATCTAACATCCTCTCTGCAGTTCTGCCCAGCACGACACGGAGAAGTTGTTTCAGGATTTGCACAAGCTCTGCAGTGTGAGCAGCGAGGTCTATCTCCTCCGCTGTCATAGTTTTGCTCTGTCCAAGGCACAGCACTGCATGAAGTGATCGATGAGTCACACATTCTTGGACATTTGGTTTATACCATCATGAATCCATTCTCCGCAAACAATGAGACAAAGAAAACATCTGCTCCCCAAAACACTGTGCCGCCAGGTGATATAATATCCTTTTCCCTCTTTTTCTCTGCTTTAAATAGAGGCCCGTCCTTGTTTATGGGATGAGGGCAAGGGGTAAAATTCTTTCTAAAAAGGATGTGGGGCATGATAGTGTTATCACTTTATGACAGTGGTATTAACACATTGTGTCAAGTTGTTACACTGGCCCACCCATGGAGATCTCTCCATAAAAGAGTAGCCGAGTTCTCACCTGTGTGAGTATCTACCTTGAGGAGCCTCCTGGAGCCCTGAAGGGTGATCTAAAACCAAAGGCTGTGGGCTGGGGATATACCTCCGTGGTAGAGTGCTTGCCTAGCATGCACAAGGCCCTGAGATCAAACAATAGCACCACCCAAAACACAAAACAAAAAAGGAACACCCCAAACCAAAGGTTCTAAGCAGGCCTCTCCCAGGTTATTTATGCCACTATGCCTGTTTCCAAGCCACAGAAAATGACATATTCCCAGCTAATCAGGTGCTCTAAGATACAGATAAGGTTGTAAGGGGGTAGAGGGGAAAAACAGGCCTTCACTGGATTTTATTCATTGAATGTCTACATAGTACAGAAACCTAATATCAGTGTTTTATTCTCATCATACACATAAAAACACTGCCAAAGATTAGTGGTAGAGGAAACTGTGCTCAGATTTAAAATAAGGCAGGAAAAAAAGGCAGAGACTGGGTTCAGAATAAAATTTCTTTGATCCCCAAATCCATACTTTCCCCATCATTCTATCCTGTGTATAAAGCACCAGAGGTATTAAGATAGCTTGTTACTGTAGCTTGCCAAACCTAAGGATTTATCTTTCATTAGACCCTCCATTCATTAAAGCACCAAAGAAAAAATGTTGCCAGTAAGGTTATAACTACCAGCAATAGTGAGCTGCACCGCAGTTTGAGAAAAATTTTAATGTGAATGAAATACACATTTTAGAATGAACTAAATACAGAAATAAGATGATCAATATAACTAAATTTAAAATTTCACCAACAAGTTACAAATGTGGTTAAAATTTACTGGATATTTTAAGTCTTTAATAAATGGTATTGGTAGCTAGTTATTTGGGCAATATTTGTACAGTTATTTAACGTCTATGTGCACTGTCCTGACCTTCCGGGACCAGAGATCTGCAACCAATAGATGGCAATCAAGCATGGCGGACACGGGGACAGGAGACTACAAAAGAAAGCAGGAGGGGCTGGGGATTTAGCTCAGTGAAATAAGCGCCTGCCTAGCAAGCGCAGGGTCCTGAGTTTGATCCCCAGTACCGCCAAAAAAAAAAAAAAAAGAAAGCAGGACACAAAAAGCAGAGCAATCTTTTCATGAAAAACACAACTGTCAAGTTAGGTATAGGTACTTACCTCATTTTTCATACAAACAACTAACTGATGTTATAAGCAAAGCACTCATTTTAGTATGAAATTCCCCTACTCTAGCTTTCTCTGTTCAGCCTTACAAGAATTACTGGACCCTGGTGCAATACAAGGCTGAAGCGCGTTAGCCCTGAGTCAGGGGGACCTAGAGTTTAAGGCCAGTCTGGGCTACTTAGGTAATTCAAGGCTGGCCTGGACTGCACAGTGAGATCCTGTCTCAATACACGCACATGCACATGCGCGCACACATACACACGCACACACACACTCACATGCACACCCAAAGACACACTGCTGAGCAGCAGAGTCTTTGCAATAGGGGATGGTTTCACTGGAACCTCCCAGCCCTGAATCCCTCTGGGCTTTCCAGGTCACCACCTCTACCCGCCATGTTCCTTGGCTTGGTTTTGGGCCTCCTGGACAGACTCTGATATTGTTTTTTGATGACACATACTCTGGCATTTTCCAGACTAGTCTGTGTATTTCCCAGGCATTGACATGAGTCCTTAAGGCAGACTCAGGGACCACTTGCTATGCTCTGGATCACCGGAGAAGGGGCCATTTATTCCTCTCAAGGTTTGTGTTTTCCAACTGCCAGTTAACTGCAACATGACAGACTTCTGCTAGAAAGAGTCCCTCGCACTCTTGTTCATTCTGTTCTCCCTATGCCCCACCTCTGGGCACTGTGCCTGCTAAGTAGGTGCTCTGCCATTGGGCTGCACAGCCAGCCCACAGTGTTTCTTTTCTGAAAATCAAAGCCACTTACTTGTCCCACTAATTAGTGCAGTAGATTTTAAGTTATCAAAAGAAGAGAATCTCCAGCTACCTTTTAGATAGTTATGGAACTTTCTCTAAATTATTCATTTTCTAAATGACTATAAGGTCACCGTGTTGGTGTTAAAATGTCCTCCTCAGAATAAATATTGCCGGGGGGCTGGGGATATAGCTCAGTGGAATAAGCGCCTGCCTAGCAAGCACAGGGTCCTGAGTTCGATCCCCAGTACTGCCAAAAAAAAAAAAAAAGAATAAATATCGCCAATGCATTTGTTCATTGTTCTATGAAGGTGTATTCCTTGGTCACTCATTAGTTTATTCATTTAGCAGATACCTCTGCCATACTACCTACAGGGTAGTAGGGGTACTGTCTTTCTTACCAGTAACACACTGATAAATAAGACGAAATAATATACTTATAAAAGCTAGCTTGCCTAAATTCTTAGAACTCCTGGTTGAGAAAATACATTAAGGGGCTGGGGATAGAGCTCAGTGGCACCGCACCTGGTTGGCAAGCGCAAGTTCACAAGTCCAATTCCTGGTATCAAAAAAAGAAAAGAAATTACATGAAAATGTCAAGTAAATGCTACCTTGTGCCTTTTTACTTCTGTTATCTCATTTCGTCCATGCTGTCTGCTCCCTTTTGACAAATAAAGATGCTATAAGCTTAGTGAGAAAGATTAAGCACTTTATAAGAGGTAGATCCAGGAGGGCTTGGAATTCAACCCATCCTATGGTTTGCATCCGTCTTATGGTTTGCTAAGTCTAACTGTTCATAACATCTATTCTGAAGGGGTTGTGATAGTTAGAAGTTCCAGTCTCAGGCTGGTTTGTGTTCTGTGGTTTAAGCATTATTATGTCACAAGTGAAACCTTGGACCATAATGTGCAAGCAACTGGAGCTACAGTATTCCAGATACACTTAAGTCTTGAACAGGCAGACAAGATAGCTGCATGTCTATTTATACATGACAAAGGAGGGACTATGGATCCCTCTTTTAATCATACAGTGCTCCATGCATTGTCTCTGTGGTAAGCTAGTCTCACCCTTGGAAGGGAAACATTAGGCTATTAATATTTCTTTGGCTTGGTATGAGGTGAGATTGTATCGCTCTCACTGGAACCTTGTGACATTGGCCCATGACAAAGGATTCTTCAAGGACAGTACAGTCTTATATTGAGACAACAATTGGTCCCAAATACTCGATCACCTTAGGTCAAAGCCAATTATGTAGAAAAGTGCTTGCCTAGTAGCTTACTGTCCCCTCTGATCTGTCCCACTAATAGCCAGGTTTGGGGCTGTCCTTCTAGGTACTTTACATGAATACCCCCAATACACATACATGGCTTAGCATTCTAAAAAGCGAAGGCCTGTATTTGTCATAAGGAAGAATTAGCTATTCACTTACATGTCCCTTAGATATCCTCTAGGATATCTAGATCCAATTACTGCAATGTGAGCAGCACTTCCATTTATAAGATGCTCTCTTAGAATAATCTGGCCCTCTATTCTACCACCACCATCTTACTCCGAAGGCGTTTGCACTTCTCACAATCCCAGCACTCCTCTCCCTCACAGATACACAAATGGCAATGAAAAGGTACTTGTAAATGCTTAAATTTTTTTTAAAAAATTACTCCAGTAAAAGACACACTGCCAAGAATGATGGCATGCATGCAGAGTGAGAAGTACTTTGATGAGGATTAACCACAGGTATATCTTTTACTGTAATAAAGTTTTTAATTTAAATGTTCAGCATATTCATGACCACCCCTCAGGGACCAAACATCTACAGCATTTTCTGTCATATAAAAATATCATACTGTGTCCTCACCCACCTTAGCTGCCACGTCTGGCACTGTGCTGGTTCTGGCTTCCCCAAAGTCGAAATGACCATGAAAGGCAAACATTTGAAATTGTACTAGGACGTCAAGGCAACCAAGACAGTACAACTAAAACAGGAAAGAGGACCTCCGGGACTGCTTCAGAAGTGGCAGGAATGATGGATTAATATGTCTGAGATACAGGGGCTGGATTATTTTAAAGAGAATGCCATGTGTCTCTTATTGTAATAAATACTTTAAAATTCACATTTTTTTTTAGCAAATCTTGTGCGGATTTTATAGATCCTATGGACAGAAAGTTCCAACTGGTCCCCTACTCTCAATATAACAACTGGCACACAATTACTACATGGTTTTTGTTGCTGCAACAAATGCCATTGATCTGGCCAAGGACACAGGGACTTCAACTCCCTCTCCATAGACGTTGGTGAACTGGCTGATATAAAACCTGGAATTGGACACAGAGAAGGGAGGTAAATTTACTAGAAGAGTTCACTGGCTGGTAAGATGAATGCTGGAAGTCTATGATAATAATAAGCTGTTATTCTGAATCAGTCTTTGTAAATATAATCCTGTATCACCTGTGAAGGGAAAATAATGCCAACTCCACATTCTGAAATAGGAAGAAAAATGATCACTTCCGCTCTTTTTTATCCCTTCTCCCCCAAAGAAATCAGAATCACTATCACACTGATACAGACTAACTTGTCAGTAGTCACAATCCATCTTAGTTTTACTGAGCTTCAGAATACACAATAAAAGTGAATCAAGAATATAAAAGTCCAGAGCACTGCATGAAATTACCACTTTCATTACTAATCAACAACTATAATTAAACCTAATTATAAATTACAAGGATCTAATTTTAGAAGACCTTTGCTTTGCAACTTCTAGACGTTAAAGCGTTATTAACTTAGCTACTTGAAATTATTCCAGGGCTGGAAACATTCTTTGCACGTTCTTGCTGCATATATCTGGCCCACCATTAGCACTTTTCCTCAGGCCTGTGGGGTCCAGGGCAACAACCCATTTGGTAGGAGTTAAGCAGCTCTGAAAACGTATCTCTATGCCTCCACCCAAATCTCTCTTCTTCAGACACCTTAATCTTCCTCTTCAATTTCAGCTTTGTCTTAATCATCTCCTGTGGTGTTGCTCAGAGGAAGTAAGATAAACATAAGTCCCATAAGTTTAACAAAGATCTGATCCAAGGAGACCCCTAAACTAGGCAAGACTCAGGAGCAACTTTGTCCTATATTCACAAATGCACAGCAGAGGTAGTAACACCTTGTTTCCAGCTTTGAACCACCATCCATTATGTTTCTGTGGGGTCTGGACTATTTTCAACTGGAACTGAAATGATTAAAGCATCACCTTTGCCAAATACAGCATAAGGGCTGGCATCAGAAAAGAAAGAGAACCACGGCAGTCATTTGAAAGGTGATGGCCCAAGGATATCCTGCTGGGTCGTCTGAATAGTAAATTCTAAACTGGACTTTGTAAGCTCTGCACTCTTTCTCCTCCAGGGATGGGTCTCTGGTGTATTTAGAGCATGGATTTCAGGGGTGATGCGCTGCCCCACACTCTGCACACTGCTACCTTATGGAGGTCTAACAGAGGCAGCCATCGGCTGAGGAAGGGCCCAGACAGCCCTGACCTCGGGACAGAGGTATGGATGGCCAAGAATGGACAGCAGCAAGAGAAACAAGGAGAAAGTTCGCTCCTCTCGCCTCTTCCCCCTTGAAGGCCTCTGACAGGAAACTGCAAATCATTGAGGTGCTGCAGGAGATCAGCGTTAGCAAGGGGGTGTTGGCCACCTCTTCCTGGACCTCGGACAGTGGTAGGAATGATCAGCCATTCCTCACCATCCCAGGATGCTGAACAGATATCAACTCCAGCTGCGGATGGAGGTGGCCCAGCAGGGTCTTGTTCTGGAAGAGACAGCTAGGAGTAGGGGTTTCTCTTTTCTGTTTAGGCTTGACTTTATCTCAGAGGATCCCAGCAGCACATATCCCATGATGGTGGGTCTGTTACAACACTTCAGAACGCAGTCATCACTGTATCTGCCATGCTGACCACCTGCCCACATTCCTGGGGGAGTCCTCCACAGCTGGCCCTCCACCACCTACTCACCTCTGCCCAGAGGGAAAAGTCTCCCAGCAGTGTTGGGGTAAAGACCCTGGTTCTAAGGATCCTGGCTCCCAGAACTGGTGTCCTGGGAAACTAATTAGCTCTGTAACGTCGTGAGCATTACCTTTGCTTTGTCTGTATTTCCTCAGCAAACCATGTAGAGGTTGCATTGTACGAGTATCAGATCACTTTTACTCTCGGTGATGACTCTACAATCAGTAGTATCTAAGTCACCTAAAGGGCACCATTGCTTACATTGGTTCACTGTGTACCAAGCGCCACTACCAATGTTTCTCATACGTCTACTTTAATCCTTACACGATAGGTAAAGATATCATCCCCACTTTACAGAAAAAAAAAAAAAAAAGACTCAAACTAGGTATTGTCATGTGTGCCTGTAAACCCAGCACTCCCAAAGGCTGAGATAAGAGGATTGCAAGTTCAAGCTCAGCCTGGGCAACTTAGTGGACTTAGCAAAACTGTATTAAAATAAAAAAGAGATGGGCTGTGTATACAGTTTAGTGTGAAGGCTGGGGGCTCAGTCCCCACTACCTCAAGGGCACAAGGGCTGAGAATCAAAAATAGAGTTTACAAAGGCTTCTGCCCTGCTCATACCTTTTTGAAGATTTAAATAAGAGGGTGTGCTTTCTTTAAACTCTCTCTCTCTCATACACACACACACACACACACACACACAGCCAGAGAACACCTAAACAAAAAACCCACAAAATTATCAAAACCCCCACAAAAATAAGATTGAATCCGACAAATTTTATTAACCATTCTATTTTACCAACTGATGACTTCACGAAGTGTCAGAGCCAGTGAGCAGATTCATTGTTTTGTACACAGCACTGCATAAATCTGGGTGAGTCTTCTGATGCCTCTCAGAAGGCGAGTGACAATGACGCACAGGTACCAAAATCAAACGCAGCCTCAGAGAAACCAGTCTTCCGCATCATGGCCTTGGAGTTAAGAACGTCTTCGTGGGGTGAAGCCACTTCAGTGCCAACTGTTTTTCACTCACTTGTCACTTAATCAAGCATTAATATGCAAATGACAGTGTTGCTACCTTTAGGATAATGAGGTGAACTTTTAGCTTTAATTTGGTTGCCACCTGCTGGCTGAAAGACAAAAATCTTCCCTCTGCAGCGAATACTGCTTGGCAACTCAGAAAGACAAATGTAAACAAATGACGCCCATGCAAATCCATTTACAATAACAAAGTAGAGTTGACACCAAGTTATCTTCTACAGGGGAAGGAAACTTCTGTTTAATGCAACTGTGGCATTGCTGGCACCCTGTGAGTGCTTCAGATGGGTTACTAGGTTTAATCAGCTCAAAAGCATGTGACAAACCACCGTTTTGGGGAAGAGAAAACAGGTTACAAACCAAAAAGTGACAGTGAATTCAAAACCAGGCCTTGCTCAGACATAACTTTTCTTTATCATTAACACATTCCCCTTTCCCTATCCCATGATTCTTCTGTACCCTGTTATGTCCAAGTAACTTTATATGATCCAGGAAACATTCATTAACTGAAGCTCAGCAACAGAGCTACAATTCATGGCCAAATTACAGAGCCTTTGTCATAACTTGACGGAGCAGAGACAGCCAGGTGAATACTTCATAACTGGCAGGGAGAGCCATCAACAATTACTCAAAGGAAAGGACCATGAGGAAACTGAGAACGTCATCAACAGAAGCGATGGGGGGGGGCACTGAAGCAATTTTAAGGTCCATTTAGGTCCACTCAGGCACAAATATCAAAAGGATTCCACTCTCAGAGCTCCTTCCCGTCCACCATCTCCTCCTGCCTCTGAGAAACATTACTGAAAATAACCATGGCTAATGTTTGATCCATAACTGCAGCACTTCATGTACACAAACAAACTTAATCCTCAAGTAATGGTCAGATAACCAGTATCTTTATCATAGATGTAAGGGAGAGCAATTTGACTACCACCACACAGATCTCTCAAGTGATGGAACTGGCATTCAAACACAAATACTTTACACCCCACTACACATCTGTAAAGACAAGCCTATGTGCCTCTAAGAGCAGTAGGATTACTTTGGTTCAGGAAGAATAAGAACAGAGAAGTGAAGGAACTTACCAGGTGCGGCATGGTAAGTATCCAGCAGAACTAGAGAACCAATTCTCCAACCACTGGTCGATCTAGTTCTCACATACTACCACCATGTTACTTCTGAAAATAATGACGCAAATAGGAAGAATGCTTAGACATGTCACCTGAGGAAATTCAAGGTCAAGTTGTTGAGAAAAGAACTTATAGTGGTGGTGACAGTGGAGTGGGCTTATTCCAGGCAAGACTGCTTAGAGACTGGGAGATCTATGTGGATCCAGTCCACTGAGCTATGAGCTCCTCTGTTTTGGAAGCCAGCTCCCCTCTGCAGAGAGGCCTGGCACAGAAACACAACTGTAATGAGAAGTGATTAACTGCACAGCTCAAGGAGCCCTCAGACTTCAAAGAAGAATGTGCACTACCACTTACAAGCTCTTCAATGTAGAATGGTTGCCAACTGCTAGGACAAATTCACATGTCAGCTTACAACTCTAGAGTAAATGAGAAAGATGTGAGAATTGTAGTTCATGCCAAACACCCCGATAAAAGTCACAGCTATGCAAAAACATTATCCTCAGGTGACGCTTGGGGGTTTTAGGAAGAAAAACCATGATCATTTCATAAACATTTCTCACCTCTATCTAAACTCATATAACTGAACGAGGTAGTTATGACTGGCATTCATTATGAATCAAAATAATGACTCCGGAGGCAGTGAATAATGACAGACAAATCAGAAAATTGACCTGCCCAGAATTCAAGAAAAAGAGAGAGAAAAAAATCATGGCTAATGATTGCCAGGGAGTACATGTAAAGGAATTCAACAAAGGTTTCTTCATTGATTATTTTTATGTAATTGCTCAGGGCAATAATTCTTATAGGACTCCTTCTCCACCACCACAGAATGAAGTGTTTGTTTTCCTTTAGGAAGGCAGGGAATGAAAGGGGGAAATGCAAAGTAGGAAAAGAAAGAAGCGTAACAGGTAATGTAGGAAATTCCACAGAGTACAAGTGAGCTCCTATTTGCATTGTTTAACTTATTTGAAAATCATTGCCAGAAGTTCAAAGATATAAGCATTATGCTCTGACCCCAAGCTAAGCAAACTATTTGTTAAGTTCTGATGTAAAATTAATGAAAAATGTGTAAGTAGAGAGGACTATGAAGATGGTACAAAATTCCTAAAATATGTGAGAAAAGGTAGAAGGTAGTAGAGATGTTTATCCATGAGAAGGAAAAAGCAAACATAACAAACATTTCCTAAGCATGTATCATATACTAGATACCATGCTAAGTGCTTTGCATGTGTTAATTCATTTAATGCTTGCAACAAGCACATGGGACATTACTTCAATTCACAGATGAAAAACACCAAGGATGGAAAGTGCTCACTACTCATATCAAGGTCCTACAGTGACAAACAGGAAGTAAAAGGCTTTCTGGGGGCCCTGCCTCCCAGCCAGCCCACAGCATTCTTCTCTCTGCTCCTGTAACGCAGTGTGAGAGGCCACGCTGAAAGACAGGATTAGGGTCCACTGCTGCCACTTCCGGCAGTGGGATGTCAGGTGACCTGCCACTCAATGTACCCTTGCTCTATCATCCAAAGGAGTTCACATGATCACGGAAGTTTTTATAACTCAACTTTTCTCATTCTAATTATCTGAAAAGTAGTGAACAGGAAATGAATTTTTGCTGGTCTAACAGAATTAGAAGGACCGGGGTAACATAGAAATTAATTATCTCTAATATATGGCTTTTCCTGGCAGTGCTGAAGAGTAAAATGGAACACAGATGTGCAGAAGAAAATAAATGAATGAAAACACAGGTCTCAGTCTCATTTAAGGTTGAATTTAAGTACATTTTTGCAGTAGTTTTAACCGTGATATTCCAAAAGCCAACGCTGAGTTCAATTTTATAATAACATAAAATTCTAAAATTGTAGTTATCTTTTAATTGTTACATTTTCCTATCTTTGAGGCAGTAACTTTCAAAAGAATTAATCAAGCCCTGGAATGCTAAAATGACTTTAGTAATTTGAAACAGTTTAGGCGTAATTTGGAAATGCTAATAAAAATGTTTTAAAACATAATGAACAAAAATATTGACAGTATTTATGGAGTAATCCATTCTTAAATATAAAATTTTACGTGATATATTCTTTCCACCAAAGTAAGGTTATGGTAAAAGAAATTAAGATATTTATAGAAAATCCGTGTTAGCCACGCTACCCTAAAAGTTAAACTGCCATTCCTGTGGGCAGTGATGTGCGGGATCGAGTCTCATTCTCAACTGCTATCCATTTTAATGATGGTTTTTGTGCCTTTGGTTATGTGGTGGACATCTACACCGGGCACCCTTCAAATTCTCAGCTCCAGTTGCCCATCTTGTCAGCCCAATCGTTACCCAAGAGTGTCCCCAAAGACCCTTAAAAAAATGATAGCACTGAGCAGCTCTTAGCCTGTGATCCGCAGAAATCTGAAGAACAGATTAGCTCATAGGACAGCAAGACCACATCAATTGAACTAATATCCCCTGGGTTGACATCTAAGGAGAGATTATGTGGTTCAAAGGGGTCAGGGAGGAGCAACCTGGGAAGGGAAAGTAAGGCCACCAGACACACAAAACAGAAATATTCTATGTAGCGGCATGATTACCACAGTACACACACTCAAGTGGCCACCCCACTGGCTGAGAAATACGGTGCCATCAGCCCCCAGAAACCTTGCACACAGTCTTTGTCAACCAGTACTCCCTACTATGCGAACTTACGTGGTAACTTCTTGGTTTGCTTTTGTTTTTGTAACGTTACTACCTAAGCACATATCTCTGAAACTATTATTGAGTTTTACCTGTATTTTTTCAACTTTCTATAGATGGAAAGATAAACTATGTAAATTTTCTACTGCCTGGAGTTTTGACCCTTACAATTACATTCACAATATCTACCTGCATTGTACAAGTAAGCGTGCTTATTCATTTGCTCTATAGCACTCCTTTATAGGGAGAAAAGAATGCATCCACTCTATTCTAGACAGAAGTTAGATCTATTTCCAGTTTTCATCCATATAAATAATGTGCTACCGGCACACTCATGAACATGTTAACTGAGTATGTACCTAGGGGCGGCACCACTGGGTCACACAATATACACAGCTTCAAATCTTGCACACAATGCCAAATGGCTCTACAAATGGGCAGACCTTGTACATTCTTCCCAGGGTACAGGGCAGTCCTTACTGTTCTATACCACTGTCAACACTTGCCATTGTCAGCACATTGAATTTTAGTCAATCGTGGGGTAAAATAAAACATTTAACATCACAATGAGTTGGGTTTTATCAAACACTACATGCATCTAATTTAGACAATCAAATAATTTTTACCATTTTTGTTAATGTGATAAAGTATGATTTTTAAAGTGTAAGACCAATGTTATATTTCTGAAATCAGCCCAACTTGGTTGTTACGTATTATGCGTTCCATATGTTGGCAGAGTTGGTGTGTTACTCCTTTGTTAATGACTTTTGCATCTAGCTTCATAGATATAATAGAAACATATGCTATAGTAGCCGGAATAATGCCCTCTCCCCCCAAATTTCCACATCCTAAAACCCTAAACCCTGAAAACTATGTTACGTTACATGGCAAAGGGAAATTAACATTGCCAAATCAGCTGACCATAAAAGTGTCCTGGATTATACACATGGACCCAATCACAAGAGTCCTTAAAAGTACGATGAGTTTTCCAGAATGATTCAGTGTGCTAAGGAATGAATAGATCACTGCTGTGGGCTTTTTATACAAAAGGGGCCAAGAACTAAGGAAAGTAGTCACCCTCCAGAAGGTGGAAGACACCAGTCATCCCCTGAGCTTCCAGAAAGAAACGTAGCCCTACCGACACACAAGTTTTAGCCCACTGAGACTTCTTTTCCAGCCCTGTGAGAGTTGAAGTGAGTTTCTAACCTAAGACTGCAGGATAATAAATTCATATTGTTTTTTGCCATGAAATTTGTTGTAATTTGCTTGCAAGTGTAATAAAAAATTATGGCGCATACACAGCCATTCTACAAAGAAAAGCAAGGAATTATTAGATCAATGTCTTATATAATTTTACGATATGATATCAAAGGTTATTTTGGTTTTGTGAAAAATGCTATTACTTTTCCTGCTAATCTTTCAAAGAATTTGAAAAACACTCACTCTTTTTTGAGTGTTTTGTGGAATTCATAATGAAGCCATATGGGCCAACAATACTTTTTAATGTAAAGACATTAATTACAAATTCAACTTATTTCATAGTTATGGGATGATTCCAGGGTATTTTATTTTTTTATGTCAGTTTTGTTAGATAAATTTTCAAATCTATTGGCATACAGTTGAGAATTATCCAATGCCATATATTATTCCTTGGTATTGGTGCTTATGCCTTCTCTTCTGAACCTTAATTTCACCAACAGCCTGTCCATACTTTGTCCTTTCAAAAAGTCTGACTTAGGATATGTGTTTGTTTTTGTTATATTTTTATCTTTCATGCCATTATTTATGTTATCTATACCTTTTGTGTATGTTTTACACTAAATTTGCTGGTCTTTTTTCTGAATTTTCCTAATAGATGCTTATCTTATTGATTTTTAAACTTTATTCTAACATGTAGGTATATATCTCCTCCAAAACTACACGTGGGCTTAGCTGCATCTTACAAAGAATGATATGCATTAACAACACATGCAAAAATATCTATTTTTCTTATTTTATATTAAATACAAGGGTTACTTTATATTGGCTATTTGTTTTTAACCAAATGGAGGTATTCTCATTCTCCTTGTGTTAATTTCTAGTTTCTTTGAATTGTGATCAGAGAACATCTACTGGTGTTCAGTAGATAGGATTTCAGTTCTTTGAAATTTGTTGACTCTTGTCTTTGGTTAATAATCACTGCATATACTTAAAAGAGGGCACATGTTGCAGTTGGGGGTTTCTATGTACTCTTATCTATTCAACCTTGCTAATTACGCTACTAAATTTTTCACCGTCTTTGCTGTTCTATTTCCCTGTTAGTCCATGTACTTATTCAGAGTGGTACATAGAACTCCCTCACTAGGGGTGGGAAACACTGGCTATAGATTTGTTCATTCATATAGTTGTGCAAATATTATGTCACAGTTATTTCCTACTACAAATGATCAACTGGTATCCTGCTGTTTATGCCAGCCACACCCAAGTGTTATTCATGAGCAGTGACTGAGTTTATAAAGGTAAACAGCCTTGGGACCCCCACAAGGACTTCTGGGACACACTTTCCCAAACTGTACCCTGAAATACCATATTAATCTGCTGAAACCTCTGGACACTGAAGTTTTTAAATGACCAAAATGAACAGGGAAACAAATCAAATCGATACTTGTAACAGTTAATGAAATATTAAAAATATCTGCTGTTATACTACATGGGTTTCCTTATAGTGCATTCAGAACCAAGATCCAATGGCTGTTCTGATAAAATGTGATAATGTCCAGTGACAAGAAGAAGTAGCTTTTCATGTATGTGTTACTCTTAGCTGAGGCAAACATATCTCTGATCTCTATTAGCAACAAAGTAACACGTTCTGCACATATTACCCTGGTTTACTGCCTACATTCTTTACAGATCATCCAACTCCAGTGCAATGTTGCTGAAAACAAATTTGTAACACATGTCAGCCCCTGTTCACAGGCACTCGTGGGCTCTACTCATTACAGGGTTCTTATTCATGAAGAATACATTGAAAGCTGTTGTTTGAGGCTGACAAATCAGAAGTTAACTTTTGAGAAAGCGATGTAATGATGTTCTGAATTCCAGCTTGCTAATTCTGGATTACTAAATTCTCATTCTTGTATTTTCTTTTCTCCCCTTTCTCAGTCTCACTGTTTCTTATTCTTTAGCTTAAAAAAAATTCATCTTTTCCCACCAAGTCTATCAGTTAGTGATATGATCATTTTCTTAAAATGTACATTTCATTTTCTTAATAGCTACAGCTATTTCTCATTGTTTGTCAGATTCTCTCTCTCTCTCTGTCTCTCTGTCTCTCTCTCTCTCTCTCTCTCTCTCTCTCTCACACACACACACACACACACACACACAAGATGGTACCCACAGCCTCATGAATGCTAAGCAAGCACTGTATCACTGAGCTATATCCTCAGCTAGTGGATACTTATATGCCAGCTTTATTGATATTTTTAGGTGAGAAATGTATTTCGAGCTTTACTTATCTTTGTGCTTCATATAGTGTGAATAGATGTTCAATATCTGAAATTATAATTCACTTTCTATCTGAAAATTCTTGCCTTATAAATTTTTATTCATCCTTCATAGATCAATTCATATTGATATGAATTCATATTGAATAATAAACACTTTGAATATTTTTACTGTCCTTTCTTGAATAATCAAAACTTAGAGGATAACCTAACTTTGCTTAGATTAGCCAAAATCTGAAATGCACCTGCTATGCTGCGGGTTCCTCAAAGTTTCCTGTGGGTTGGTCTCCAGGTGGTACTGCAGAAAGCTGGAGGAATATTTAGGCAGGGTGGCCTTCTTAACTGTGGGATACTCTGAGGGTGTGGACCTCACAGGGAACTGTGGGCCCCTGGCCAGCCCTCTTCTTTGCTGTCTGGCTCATGCTGTGAACATTAGCTCTCCCCCATGCTCCCATATGTTATCTAGCACCCCTAATTTAAGACTAGAACCTCCAAAACCTTAAGCTAAAGATAAACCTGTCTTTACAGATTTATTTCAAGTATTCACTGCAGTAACACAAATCTACCCAAACAATCATTTACAAGCAAATGGGCAAAGTGCTGTATTTTCATACAGTCAGCAAGTTTTAAAATTTGGCTTTTAATACAAGAACATCATAAGAAAATCTCAAAAACATCAAAACTAGAAAAGCCAGACAGACACACACACACACACCTCATTTCAAATAAAATTCAGTAAGACAATAACCTGTGCTGACATACCAGCCCATAGAACATTCTTAAGTAAATGCAAAGGAATTGAAATTATCCCATGCATATTATTGGACCATAGTGCAATGGACCTGGAAATTATTGACCAAAGAAATCACTAAAACTCCATAAACACATGGAAATTAAATAACACCCTTCCAAACAACCAATGAATCACAGATAAAGAAGAAATTGAACAATATTTGGAATCAAATGAAATGCAGATAGAATTTACTGGAACCTGTGAGAGGCAACAAAAGCAGTCCTCAAAAGGAAATTTGTAGCAGTGAATTTTCATACCAGGAAAACAGAATGAGCACAAATAAACAACCTTATTCTGCAACTCAAGCTTCTACAAAAAGAAGAGCAAGTCAAGCCCAAATCCAAAAGAAGGGGGAAATTATAAAGATCAGAGCAAAAA
This sequence comes from Dinomys branickii, assembly GCA_004027595.1. Lineage (NCBI taxonomy): Eukaryota > Metazoa > Chordata > Mammalia > Rodentia > Dinomyidae > Dinomys > Dinomys branickii. The sequence continues at coordinate 47,886 of PVLD010015008.1, forward strand.
TTAACACAATGGAGACTAAGAAAACAACAAAAGAATTAATGAATTGAAGAATTGGTGCTTTAAAAGAATAAGTATAATTACTAAGCCCCTAGCCAACCTTATCAAAAAAAGTAAAGAAAAACTCAAAACCAGGCTATAAGGAATGAAAAGGGTGAAATCACTACAGATCCTATGGAAACTCAGAAGATCATCAAAACCTACTTCAAAAATCTTTACTCTTACAGGATAGAAAACACAGAAGAAACGGACAGATCCTGAGAAATGCATGAATTGCCAAAGTTGAACCAAGAAGATATAAAAATTATGAATAACCCAATATCAGTCAACAGAATTGAAAGCATAATTAAAAACTTACCAACAAAGAAAGGCCCAGGCCCCGATTGATTCACAGCTGAATTCTACAAGAGTTTACAGAAGACTTAATGCCAATTCTTCTCCAACTCTTTAATGAAAATGAAAGGGAAGCAATTCTCCCTAACTCATTCCTGGAAGCAAGCATTACCCTGATACTAAAACCAGAGAAAGACCCAACCAAAAAAGAGAACTATAGGCCAATCTCCCTAATGAACATAGACACAAAAATTCTCAGTAAAATACTAGCAAAAAATGTAGCAAATCATTAAGAAGATTATATATCATGACCAAGTGGGATTCATCCCAGGAATGCAGGGATGGCTAAACATACACAAATCAATAAACACAATAAACCATATCAACACAGCCAAAGACAAATTACATGATAATCTCAATAGATGGAGAAAAAGCTTTTGATAAAGTCCAACACTCGGGGCTGGGGATATAGCTCAGTGGAATTAAGCGCCTGCCTAGCAAGCGCAGGGTCCTGGGTTCGATCCCCAGTACCGCCAAAAAAAAAGAATTAAAGTTTCTGCCCTTTAAAAAAAAAAAAAAGATAAAGTCCAACACTCACTCATAATAAAAGCTCACTCATGAAAATTGAAATAGATGGTCTTTACCTCAATCTGATAAAAGCCATCTGTGACAGAGCAACAGCCAACATCATACTAAATGGATAAAAACTGAAAATTTTCACTTTAAAATCAGGAATAAGACACAGATCTTCACTGTCACCACTCCTATTCAATCCAGTGCTGGAAACATTAGCCATAGCAGTTAGACAAGAGAGGGAAATAAAAGGAATAAGGATTGGAAAGGAAGAAGTAAAATTATCATTATTCACAGACAACATGATACTCTACAAAGAAGACCCCAAAAACTCCAGCAAAAGAGACCTGGAATTAGTAAACAAATTCAGTAGTATAGCTGGAAACAAAGTCACCACTTAAAAATCAATAGCACTCTCATAAAAAAACAACAAACAGACTGAGAGAGAAATTAGGGAAACCATAACTTTCACAATGGCATCCAAAAAACTGAAATACTTATGAATCAATCTAACAAAGGAAGTAAAAGATCTATATTGTGAAAATTACAGTACTCTGAAAAAAAGAGATTGAAGAGGATTTCAGGAAACGAAAAGATATTCCTTGCTCATGGTTAGGAAAAACCAACATTGTGAAAATGACCATAATTCCAAAATTGTTGTACAGATTCAATGCAATTTTGATCAAAATATCATTAGTAAACCTCACAGATGTAGAAAAAACACTCTGAAAATTCATCTGGAACCAGAAGAGACCTAGAATAGAAAAAGCAATCCTGGACAACAAAGGAAAGGCAAGAGGCATCACAATCCCTGATGTGAAATTATGTTACAAAGCTACTGTGATAAAATCAGAATGGTACTTGCAAAAAAAATAGACATGAGGATCAATGGCACAAATTAGAATATAGTTGCAGACACAACTACAAACACGCAGCCAGGAAATCTTTCACAAAGAGGCCAAACATGTTCACTGGAAGAAAGATAACCTCCTTAATAAATGGTGCTGGAAAAACTGGCTCTCCACAGCTCAAAGACTAAAACTAGACCCATGTCTATCATCATGCACTAAAGTCAAAATGGATCAAAGACCTAAATATTAAAACAGAAACACTAAATCTGCTGAAAGAGAAAGTACATAGAAATCTTGAAGACAGGAGTAGGGAGAAAGTTCATGAACAAAAACCAAACTGTATGGGAAATACTTCAAAGAATTAACAACTGGGACCTCATCTTACTGAAAAGTGTTTACACACCAGAAGAAATCACCAAGAGAGTAAAAAGAAAACCCATGAATTCAAAAATATTTTAGCCAACTGTCTGTCAGACAAAAATCTTCTATCTAGAACACAAAGAATTTTTAAAAATCAGGCCCCCAAAATTCAAAGACCCAATCCAAAAATGGGCATCTGAGATGAATACATACTTCTCAGATGAAGAAATGTAAATGGAAAATAAACATATAAAAAATGTTCAACATCATTGGTCATTCAAGAAATGCAAATTAAAACAACAGTGAGATTCCATCTCACCCTAGAAAGA
>PVLD010015009.1:0-35728 GCA_004027595.1 Dinomys branickii
TGTGTCACTGGTGTAAGAACCTGAGGGTGGGAATATAAACTAAGAGACATGAAGGAAATCTGTTCAAAAGCAAAGAACAGATGGGACGAGGGAAAGGAGAAAAGAAAGAGGCAAAAATGTATGTATGTATATATGTAGATACATATGTGCAGGAGGGCTAACATGGTTCTACTATTGTATTATGTCACTTAATGCTAAGAAATAGTTGATGACTGGTTATTCGATCAATCTTGTATGTCCGTATGTGTTATCCTCAGAATACACTTTGAAGATATCAATATGCAATGCAGCAACTATTGTTGGTTTTCTGTGGCTTTGTCTATAATTCAATTCTGATCATATTGTTATTGTACTATTTGTGTCTCTTTGTTAATGCTTTTCGGTTTCTTTTTTTTTTTCTGTTGTTGATGTAGTTCTTTTTCTATTACACTTTAAAGGAAGGGAAAGAGGGAAAGGGAAGACAGGGAAAAAATAATTAAGAAAGTAAGTATGTATGTACAGCATATCTTACATAGTTGTACTACTGAACTAGGTCACTGCATAGTGAGGAATAGTTGATGATTAATTGATTGATCAATTTTGCATGTCTGTATCTTTGTTCCTGAATATACACTTCGAGGTTATCAATTTGTAAAGCAACAACCATTGTTGATTCCCTGTTACCTTGTCTGTAGATCAGTTTTGATTGTATTATTCTTATGCTACTTTGTGTCTGTTTGTTAATATGTCTTCGTTCTTTTACTTTTAAAATAATAAAAAAAAAGAGAAAATGGACACAACTAGAGACCATACTCATAAGTAAAATAAATCAGACCTGCATGTGTAACACCATATTGTCTCATTAGTGTAAGTACCTGAAAGTGTGAATAAATTTTAGGAAGTATAATAGACACTGTGAAGGGAAAGGAGACCGTTCAAAAGGAAAGAACAACTGGGATAAGGGAAAGAGAAAAGAAAGAAGGGCGAATATGTACATATGTATACAGAGGATAGCTAGGATAGTTGCACTACTGATTTCTATTGCTTTATTGAAAGGAACAGTTAATGTTTAATTGTTTGATAAATCTTACACACCCATATTTTTTATCTGTGTATCCAATTTGAAGATATCAACATGTCATACAACCATTATTAATTTCCTATCACCTTGTCTGAAATTTGTATTGTTTTTGTGTTATTTTCTAAATGTGTATTTGTTAATGTTTTTGTTCTCTTATCTTTAAAATAAAAACAATTTATAAAGAATTAGTACTTGACTTCAAGCTGCAAAACTCTTCAAAGGTCTCTGAGGAAGTAATGATTTTTGAATATTAGTTTTATTTGGAAAATATTTATGCCATAAAGTATTTCTTCAAATTATGAAAAATATGGTTACTTTCTAGTAGAAATATTTACTTAGAATGTTTAGGTCAAAATTTGACCTTTTAATATGAACAATCCAATTGTGTACACTCCTTTTCTGTGCAGACTATTGTAGAAGAGCAGGACAGCACATCAGTGTTATTTCTTCCCTCTGCACACAGGTAACTTGAAATTGTCCATGTGATTATGACTAAAGATCATGGCTTCTGTCCTTATAAAAGTGGCTGAGGTCTACAAAAGAAAGCTCTTATTCCAAACTGAACTAGTCCTGTCCTGTTAACAACTGCTATTCAAATTTGAGGTCTGGGTAAGAAGGCAGACTAGGAGAAAGAATTAGGATAACACAGAGTGTAGCATAGATAACATATTCTTTCTATAAGTTGAACTAGTACATAAAACACCCCTGAGCAAAATAGCATCATGAATTTAAATGAGTGCATTTCTAGTTTTATAAATTATTTTAATTTCATTGTAAGGGTGACTGGTTCATAACATGGATTACATTAGGGCGTGTGAAATGGGTACTGCCCATTGGTTCTCGAAAATGGTTCATTGTGCCTCCAGAATCAGATATTCTAGGATATGTCTAGAAGATGCTAATTTAACGTTTCTCTAATGTTTAAGGAAGCTACCTTTGTGATGGTCAGAGGGTAGACTTAGAGTCAGGGAGAAAAAAATCAACTTTTTCGAAGTCTTATTTTCTCATTATTAGGCAGGAATAAATGGTATCTGCTTTGTGGAGAGCTAGAAGATTAGAGTAAATCAAATGTATAACAACTATCAAAAATTGTTACTCAGAGGTTAACCAATATTAAAAAATCAATTTGATTCAGTCACCTCACAATGTCTATATACACTGACAGATCAAGTTGTACCCTGCAAATACATATAATTTTTCATGTGTCAATTATACCTTATTAAAATTGAAGAAAAAGAAATTTTAAGAAATCATAAATGTTTGCTATAAAATAAATAACTAAGCCAGGAAAAAAACATTCATTAAGTAGGACTAGAGGATCCAGAATCTTAAGGTTAAGAAATAATAAGAAATGCAAATGGTGGACAAGGGAATGAATGAAGAATTCAGAGTGATGGGGAAGGCATTGAATAAGCCAAGCATGCACAGTGAGGGGCAAAATGACAGAGAGAGAGGGAGAGAGAGAGAGAGAGAAAGAGAGAGAAGAGAGAGAGAGTCAGAGAGTTTTCCAATGAAGGTGAGTGACTGATTAGTAAGGAAACAAATTCAGACTTCAGTGACAAGTCCTTGAGCCCTAGATCAAGAACCATGAGAGACAGCATGAGTAGCAGGCTTGATCTTGAACCTTACCTCAGGAACACAGGGAAGGAGATCAGCCTCCAGTGAGAGTGTATGTGCACCAGCATCCCTATGTTTGGAGGACAGAAGCAGGTAGTGGTAGCACATGATTGTGGATGAGGGTGAGCACTGTTCTGGACCGTGGTCTCCAACATAACATTACAGTTCTCCCCCTTTGGTTTCTGTTCTGTGGATGTCATGAAATGGATCAAAGTAATAGTGAGGCTGAAGTTCTGTCAATTTTGCAAAGAATGTAAAGGAATAGATGGGTCTTTGCGACAAATATATGACATCACATTTCTTTTAGTACACGCAGAAGATTTTTTTTCTTAATGCAGTTGTTGAAGGGTTGGGGCATTTGGATGAGTGAAGGGAAAGGCAAAGATTTCCCCTGTGAGGAAAATCTATACTAAGAGTTGGAAGCAAGAATGATAGCGTCATTTCAGCGACAAAACTATTTTGACCAACAAGCTACGAGTGGATCTGAAATGAAAGGAATGTTTGAAAGAACATGATAATGTCACGGCAGTGATTTGCATGTTACATTTACTGAAGTTTTACTATCTAGTTCAGACTCTACTGTAGAATAAAAGCTGAATGCTCTTGTATTCTCTCTTCTTCCTTTTTATATTTTGGCAAAGACATTCTACTCCCTTTGAATTTCATAAAATTGTTCATATGGTTTTAATTCTGCTATCGGATTGCCTAAGTACTAGACAGGGCAAAGGTTAGCTTCTCGTTTGAGTTGTGTTTACCTGAAACATGTAGAAGCATCATTTAATAGAATAAAGATTGATCTACCTAAAATATTTAGCAATATCATACTAATTCTTTGGTTGTGGTATGAGCACTTAAAATCTTTCATAAAACCTATGGCACTCAGAGGTCTGATTTTGGTTATATCAAGTGCACTTAGATACTTTTACATCCATTATTAGATATTAGATATTATTTACAACTAGTTAAATAAATTGAGTTTTGGTTTAGATGAATAGTTTATATAATATATCTTGTATACATTTTAGTAATCAGTAGTAATTTCAATTTATAATTTTCTTTTCATAGTTTTGAGATAGTAATATTTTTATTTTTGAGCTTTAAAATTCTGGCAAGGCCAACATGCAATGCTTTTAAAGATTTATTGGGAAACAATTGGCCTGGGAACAAAGACGTTTTTGACACATATAGTTTAAAAGGCATGTCTTAAAACTCATTATAAAAATTTATGAAAGAATGTTTATGATGCATCAAATATTCCATTTGTCAAAATAACAGGCCTTGCCTGTCTATCTGCTCGGCCAATACACTTTCTATTTGCCATCTTTCCTGAAGTGTTTGGAGACTCTGGAAGGCACAGTCTTCTGGTTTAGACCTCACTTTATGTTTGATTTCAGTGATTCTCTTTTACTATTTTTTAATTTAATTTTTATCAGCACGTTTTGCAGCACATAGTGATTATATTCATCACGGGGCACTGATAAATGTACATAATATGTTGTTTTGGTTACTTTTCTATTGTGACTATGAAAAAATACCTAATGCCCAAAATTAAGGAAGGAAAGGTTTATTTAGCTCATTTATTAGCTTATTTGTGGAAGTTTCAGTCCATAGTCGGCTCGCTCCAAGGCAGAGTGGCACGTTACAGAGGACAACTGCTCATGGTGACAGAAAAGAGCAAAAGCAGCAAGAACAGAAAGGAAGGAGCAGCGGAGAGCAGCCTCTTTCCCTCCTGGACATGGTGTGCAACTCAGCTGTCCCACGGCGGGCTGAGCACTCACGCCCATGATCCCGGCATTGGATCCCGAATCAGCCACAGCTTCCAGAAGCCCGCCCCACAGCTGCACGAAACTTTGGGGGGCCGTGTGCACCCAAACCCGCTCTCATCACCTCGCTCTGCTCTCCTTCCCTGCGGGCCTCCTCCTGTTTTGCGAAGTGCAGACCCTGTTCCCTACTGCTGCATCTCTCTTTCGGTTTTCTCTCTAAATTACTGCTACTTTGGGTTTCTCATATACGAAAAAACAATGTGATATTTAAGCTCTTGTGTCTGCTTTTAACTTGATGACTTCTGCTTGCAGGAGTTTATAGATTCATTGTTCCTTAAAATGCAAACCGCCTCACCATTAATTATAATTATTTACAAATAGGTTTACCAAACTTGCTTAACATCCTGAGTAAAGTTCCTACACTAATAACAGCTGGCAGTATTCGTGTGAATGCGTTACCAGTAGACTGATTGCACAACACTTAAGAATTTACGGCTCAGTTCCTGTGTTTTGACCAGCCCCCCCAAAAAAAAAAGCCTCAAATTTGTGCATTAAAAAGAACCTTTAAAAGTTCACATGTTTGGAAAGTGCGTACCTTTGTTTCATGCCAGCACCATACTCAATATAGTTGAAGAAGAATATTAGTCATTTTATAGATTTGCCAAAAAAGTTGTTTCAATTCAAGGACTCCTTTGCAGGGCATTTTTTAGTACAAAAAATGCATTTTATAAACCCAGTAAAACCCATCCATTCATAGCTTATCTATTTTTCCTTTTAAACTAGCAAACCAGCTGTTTCAAATCAATTGATGTTAAAAGGGACTGTGCCAGCTCTGAGCCTGGGAACTACAGTTCCTTGGGTGGAGGTGTGAAACCAAAACAATCCACAGGAAGTGTACTGGGAAGAGGCCTCAGGGGCTGCTCATTTCAGTGATGCAGTGTAGACCCTGAAAGGCACTGAAAGCCAAAGTATTTTTCTCTTTTCACAGTCAAATAAAAAGATATAATTTATAAAATAGTGGTAGATGGGCTGAATGAAAAAGGACACAAATGATCTCATTTATTATTATCTAGTGCAACTGGTTTTCTTTTTTGTTGAAGCATAATTTGATTTTCTGTAGCCAGTTTTTCTACTGTTTCTATATTGTTATAAAAGGAAATAATAACTTCCGTAAAATGTCACACATTTGGGAAAATATAGAATCTACACAATAGGCAGCATCTCTATGGATTAGTATGAAGTGTTAATTCCAAGTATTATGCTATTACAGAGCATTTTTATAAGAAAGAGCAATAAAACCATTTACTAGTTTTTAGATTTGCAAAACAATGTGACAAAAAACACATCCAGCCAACTTAAATCATTAGAGATTCCTACAGCGTGTCTTTGTTCCTAACAATCAGACACAAACAAGCGAAGATTATAGAGGATGTACCACGCCATTCTAGTCATAGCTTTCAATGTATTTCCTTAGCGATTTTACTGTTACATTTAAGTCCTTATAAATAGAAGAAAAATAACCCATTAGATTTTTGTCTGCATATATGCAATTACTTTATTCCTTAGCTAAAAGAAAAAGGGATGAAATGAGTGTGAAAGACGCCGGGGTACAGACACCTATGTGGTGTGACAGAGAGGTGTGTGGTGGGGACTTTCTGGACTGAGAGAGCCTGGAACTGCCGAGACTTTAGTCCAAGTTAAGTAAGGACTTCCCAGATGTGGACACCACAGCAGAGGGTCCCGGTGCATGGCTGTTGAACATAACTGAATAGTTCCTGTTGTTACTGAAGACCGGGTTTGTATGTGTGTGGGGGGGAGACGGGGGGGAGGGGATTAAAAGAACAGGCTATAGTTGCTGCCATTCTCCATTGAGGCTGCTGCCATGGAAACCGCACTGTAGTCCAAGCACATAGGTTTCAGTCTCATCTACCTATGTACTTAGTGATGATGCTCTTTTGATCATTTTGAAACGGGTAGCTCTTCTTTCCCAAGTGTTAAAGCCCAAACCCTGATTAAAGCGTTCACTAACTCCCTAGGATGGAAGCTGTGAGCCTTTCTGAGCAGAAGGGACATGTGTCTTGCAGAAGAATTGAAACAATGCTACCAAACAATTTATGGTGTCAGTTTGGATGTGGGTGCTCTGCCTGATAAGATAAGCATGCTGGCTTTCTATAAGTACACTGTCCCACCAGTAGGCTGGAATTACTATACAGACACATGTCCACATTACAGTTGATCCTGGTACTAAACTTCCAGAGGAAACTTGATCTCAGAGAAGGTACTCCAGTTTCTCTGATTCTTGTTTAAGAGACTTGATCATTATACATTCTTGAAATTTTTGTTAAATAAAGTTAAAAGGGCTTTCTTTCAGTGTAGCTATGGAGATTAGCTAAAGCAGTGTTTTAAAAAGACTAATACAATAATCACTAAAATAGCATTCATAATAACTCTTATGAGTTAACCTATATCCCCCATGAAATTCCTATCTTGAAGTCCTGCCCCACAGTACCACAAAATGGGATATTTTGGAGAGGGAACATTTAGAGGTGTTACATTACAATAGAACATGAGGGTGGGCCATGTGTTAATTTGCCACTAAGCACCTCATCTTTGGTATTTTTGTTATGACAGCCTAAAAAACTAGCAATGGTAATAGAGATTGAGGGCTTACTATAGGTTTACAATTAAAACAATAACAAAATAATTAATAATTCAGCAACTCCAGAATTATTTCTAGAGTTGCTGCATTACTTTAGAGAGAATAACTTGCCACATTGCCCTCAACTTCCCAATAGACCAATCATCTGTAGTTAATTGTAGTTTATTTTATCTGAATTGTTATTATAAGAACAAAGAAAAGCTATCTGTGGCAATAAATGAACTGGTCCTGCAGAGTTTAGTTTTGTTATGTAACTTAGATCTGTATGATATTTATTCAATTATCAAATATAATCTGAGTATTTAATTAAATTTAAATGAAAAATTTTTTTCCAAATGTTGTGGTATTTTCAGCATGAAGTGGATGGAAATAAAAATGCTTTTCACAAAAGATATTTGTCTAAAGATTTCTCTCAAGGCATGTTGTATTCCCTAATTTGGAAGATCTAACATTTTTCTCCCTCTTTGAGCAAGTGCAGTTTAATTCCTTACATTTAAATATGTTTCTTATTTCTGCTGAAAATCTTTTCTTTCTTTTTGATCAGCAGAAAGTGGATAAATTGAAATTCAAAATGCAAATTTAGTCTGCCAAAAAGGAAGTAGTGCTAAATACCAATACTATTATGATTTTGTAAGAATTGTACCAAGATTTCTATTGGTTAAGATATTTGTGTATATATGTTACATATGAATTTATAGTATATGTACATTATTAATTCAGGAATAGAAATAACTTATATTGCATGATATCTGTCTATCATCTTCTGTCATATACATCTTAACTTGGGGCATAGAAATAGGTCAGATACAAATTAACACATGGCACGTTAATTAAAATGGGAATTCCTTCGGTGGGATCACATATATTTAAAAGTATAAGGGCTAAGCTCCAATGTTATTTCAAAGTTGCTCTTTTCTTTTAAAGATCAAATGTGATTATCATTTATGCTAACTCGATTTTTAGAAAATAGCAACAATATTTGTGCAGTATTGGTGGGGATTGTACGACAATTTTCTATGTATATAAGACATGTAATGATCAAATTGGGATAAGTAATGTTTCCATCTACCTAAATATTTATCTTTCTATGTCTTTGGAACCTTTGTACTCTTCTAGTAATTTTGAAATATATCCTAAATTGCAGAGTATTCCATTGTGCTTTCCATTTGTTTTTGTTCTACCACTTTACTGATTTTCTTTAACTTAATGTCTGTATCCTCTGGATTTCTTGGGCTAGTTACCCCTCCTCTACTAGACTTGTAAAGATCCAGACCACTGAACTCTATGTCTCAGATCTTCTTTATTTTGTTAAAACAAGACTTTCTCTTAGGAGCTAATTAAATGACATATATATGAATTCAGTATTTAATTTGATGGTTTTCATCATTGAACTCTACTTGCACTTCAAATTTCATCTGTTACCACAGTTAGGTGCTTTGATATCTCTCCATACAATCTATCAAAAAGCAGAAACTCATGACTTTCTGGCTTCAATTTCTTTTTCAAATTCCTCTTTCTTTCTGCCATCTTTGCCAAGAGCATCAAAATTTCCTGGATGGAAATAAGTAGTGTGCATTTTCCCTCTCCTTACTTGACTTATCCAGCAGTAAATGTGGCTAAATATATCCTTAATTTGTTCTTCTAATCTCTCTATTCCCACCTTCCGATCTCAGTTCAGATCACTATTTTTGTTGGCCTAGAATGTACCTCATTTAGCTTACTTCCTTGTACCTATTCTTGTTTTTCAAATCACTCTTCACAAAGCAGTGTGATCTCAAAATTAAATCTAATCATAGCATTCCTGTGCTAAAAATCCATCAGTAGTTTCTAATTATATTGAGAAGAAAGGCAAACTCCTTTCTGTGACCGTCATCTGTGCTGTTCTCTGCCTACTGCTTCAGACTGATTGCAGGCCTCTCTCCCAATTGCTCATCATGCAATTGGCACTTTGGCCTTATCAAAGATTAATGAACCCTCCAGGGTTTTCCCAACCAGGTTATTTGCAGTTATTGTTGCATCAATATGAAAGGACATTTTGGGAAATTTCAGTGTCAATGCTCCAAAGGCTCCTTCTTTGCCTCTGCATCATTGTTGATTTCCCAGCAGGTGCAGTGATGCTTTCATTTGGTAGGTGCTCAATACGTATTTTCTGAATTAAGTAAATGAATGAATTTTATCCCTAAGGTCTTAGCTGAAATTGCCCCTCCCAAAGTAACTTTCTCTAATCATCGTTTCTGAAGTAATTTCTAAGCTAGAGTAAAGTGCACTCTATCCCGTGCCATTTCATGGTATCCCGAATCATTTCAATTTACTTAGCTGCAACCTTTACAGTGTACTTGTGTATTTACTTGTTTGCTAGATTACTGCTTGTATTTTGTTGTAAAATATAAATTTGGTGAGATAATCTTCTGACTTGTTTATCATCAAAACTCCAGGGCACAGTCAGTAACGATCCCCAATAAATATTTGTGAAAGAAATGAACAAATGAGTTAGCAAACAAAAAGAGCAATATCGAAAGATTTCTAAGGGAAAGATGAGGGAAGATGAAGACAGACTGTTACACTTTGTGAAAGTTTAGCCAAAGTAAACTTGAAGAATCTGTTGTTTACCCCATTAAGATTATTTATAAAAAATGCCAGATTGCACAGGTTCTTCTACATTTTAGTCCACAGGATATAATTTATTCTTTGCTTTTATTTTGCCCCTGTCCTCAGCCAATTTTTTTATCCCTGACAAATGTTCCTCCAACCCATAGTTCTGTTGGTAGAATTTTTTCCATCTTTGATGTGGAACTTCACAGTTGCTTTTGGAAATTTAGATAGTTTAGAGTAGTCAGACTTCATTTTTTTCTCATTAAACCATGAACACTTTTCTTCAGTGAGAGTTTCATGTAAATACCTAATAATGTGTGCCTGAACTTCATTTTAATACAACTTGAAAGATGTTTGTACAGTGTTTTATAGTTGTCAGACTTTGGTTATCATGCTTTTTAATTTTTTATTGAAAATGTAGTGCTTATAAAAATGATATAGATATGAATATAGAAATGAATAAATTGTCCACTTTCCAAAGATATCGAAAATTACCAGTTCTAGAGAACACCTATCCCTTTACATACTCTGAATTTCTATTCTGTCACTCCATCACTGTAGTTTTGGATAGTTGATATTCATCTGAATGGAATCATAAAATATGTATTTGTGTACATATTTTATTGTTACCTGTCTCTCATAGTATTATACATACAAGATTCATCTCTGTTGTTACAAATAGTAGTATTTCATTCTTTGTCTTTTGCTGTTTATTGTTATTGTTATTGTTACAGCAGAGTATCCATTTCATCATAGATGGAAATCGGGGTTGTTTCCAGTTTTTGAGTATTATAAATGATACTGATATAAATATTCTTTCGTATGTCTCTTGGGATATGTGTGCAAGCATTTCTGTGAGAAGCGATCCTACTAGTATAATTGCTGCAGCACGCCGCATGTTGATGTTTAGTTTTTCATGGACTCTGCCTAGTAGATACCCAGGTACTCATATAAACTTGAACACTAGGTAAAATGAGAACGCTGGTTGCTGCACCCTTTGCCATTGCTTGGAAGTGAAAGTCCTTGACTTGAGCCATTCTAGTGGATATGCATGTGATGATATTCACTGTGATTTTACTTTTCCTGATAACTTTAGTTTTTCACTTTTAAATTTATGTCTTGGACTTTTTATGCTCATTTTTCTTTTTAAATTGTTTTTGTACTGGTGGTTTATTTGCAGTATAAGCTCATTCTTATTTATGTGTATAACTAACAGTTTGGTTCATTCCTCAGTCAAAGTCATATTTTTTAGATTGTTCATGCTGGGAGTGGTGGAGTGAGAATCAAAAGGTCCTTAGTGCTCAGCGTGACTCGTATTGTAGTGTGTGATGGCAAGGTGGGGTCCCAGATGCTCCCCAAACTTTCTTGCATTCAGTTGACTCTCTGGGTGGTGGGAGGAATTAGGGAGGCTCACTGGAATTCTGGAAGCTGTCTGGAGCTCAGCCTGGCTTCCATAAGGATGGGGGGTTCAGGCCATAGTTACCAAGGCTTCAGGTATTTCCCGGGATCCGGTCCAGTTCCCACGCTGGTGGGGGAGGCATGAGGGTACAGTCCCAGAGGCTGCTGGCTCGGTCTGTGTTTCATCTGGGCTCCCGCTGGGGAGCAGATGGTGCTCGCGGTGCGCACTGAGGGCCCAGAAGATGTCCAGGTCTCCCCCTCCCTCCCACACTGGTAGGGGAGGTGCAGGGGCAACTTACTGGTTTTCTGAAGATATCCAGGGTTCAGTCCACTTCCTGTAGATGCTCAGGTTGTAGATAGTGGCCACTGAGGCTCCAGAAGTTGTCCAGGGCTCCGCCTGCCTTGCTCACTGGTCGAGAATGTGCAGCAGCACCTCACCAGGATTCTTGAAGTTGTCTGGGTTCAGCCTGCCTCCTACAAGGATGCCAGGTGTGCAAGGAATAAACTCCATATTTATTAATCAGTCATTTCCCATTCCTCTCTTATTGCAGACTTGTACAGCACCAATTCTTTATCTCTTTATGAATTTGTCTGTTATGAATTTTTATATAAATAGAATCATACAGTATTTTACTTTTTGTGTATGGTTTCTTTCATTTAACACACTATTTTCAAGCTACATCCTCACTGTCCCATGTGTCAGTATGTTACTTTTTAAAACTGAATAATATTGCTATTTGTGGAGATGCTACATTTTGTTTATCAACTTATGTACTTGTTATTATTCATCACTTGTATCATGTTCATCTTTGGTTACAGTGAAGGGCTGTTAAAAAGTGTTCATTAAAGAATGGAATGTTTTTAATGGTCATTTTATGTGTAATCCCTTACTATTCCCTACATCGATCAACTATATTCCACCGAAGTCACAGGAGAACATTTCATAAGAGAAACTACTCCAGTATGAATCAAAAATAATTGTTAGACAATTTTCTATGTCTCACCAAAAATTTGTTTCCTAATTCTGTTAAAATCACTTAAAATATAACTAGGAATAAATTACTCAAAGGAAAACTGAAAAAAGTGTTTAAAATATATTTATTTTATTAGGTCGTATTTTTTAAAATGATTGATTTATCAAATATTTCTAATTAATTAAAGGGTCTTGGGACCTCTGACACTGCTGTCTCTCTCTAACTCTGTCTCTCTCTATATATACATATACATTCATATATATGAACATTCATACGTATATGAATATATATATGTATGTATATGAATAGTAGTCCTTTCAAAGAAACTTGTTAGAAAACTTTTTTAGAGAGTTATCTTTTGTTTTACTGGACTTCATTAGAAAGGTTTCTTGTTTTGTTACTGTGATTTTTCTAGGCTGGTGTATAATAGGACTGTGGCCAAAGATGAAAAATGGATTCCAAGTTGTACGTGAACATTCAACTGGCAATACTAAAATTGTTTTCAAATATTCTTCCAGAAAATGTTATTTGTTTTCCATTTACCGTCTGTTGCATCATGACCATTGTTACCAAAATGAAAAGGTTCTTGTCTTAGTCATTCAGTGCATAGTGAAGAGCAGTGCTATGTACATTAACTAATTCTTCCCATGTTTGAAGTCATCACATCTTATTTGGCTCACATGAACTGAGAGAACGTTCTGCATCCTAGATGTACACTTGGTGAGCATACATGATATAGTCACACCTACCCAGGGAAACACAAAGAAGAGTCTGGGACACCATGTGGGTTCCTAGAAAGGGAATAATTGCTAAGAATGAGTCCTTTCCATCTTCTCATTGTGTGTAGGGAATGAGGGGAAGTGATTTTCCTGAGGTCATAAGTATACTCAATGGTGTTGTTGGAAGAAGCAGTGTGTCTACAGAGCCCAAAGTAGTACTTCTTCAATCTGCATCTTTGGCATAATACAGGAAAGAATTGCACAGGGGAGGACAAGTGTGGATGACATGCATTTTTATATGATTGTCTACATAGGTGATAACACATAAAAAATAGAGAAACAATGATACTGGTTTACTGTGAAAACAGTATGAACTGCAATTCCATTTCTCATAACTGAGGTCCTTCTTCTAAGGACCAAGAATGGTAGGAAGAAAGGAGGCAAACATAGCTTATCTTTTATAAAATAAATGGTGATGAGTAGGCAGTCAGTGTATAGATTTTAACATAAAATTATTGTATACTTCATGTAAGCATTGTTTTGTAAGATAATTTATAGAAATTGAAACCAAGATGGCTGAAATAAACCATTTGGATTGAAAATATAGGACTAAAGACTTGGTTGGAAGCATGTGCACTAAACAAAAATATTTACACTAGAAGAGTTTGATTTTTGCATGCAGAGAGGCAGGCAATTAATCTCTTGGCTGAAGCCAAATTCATGTTTTGAATTGCAAGCTAAACATCTGGCATTTAGAAAAAAACTCCCTAAAATGCAACACATAGAGATTAGCCTACTTAAAATGTGGAACTGAGTGGATTAGACATCATGAAAAAGCCTATGCATGAGACCCACCATGACCCTCTGTGCCCTCAACCCTCTCGTACCCCTCAGCCTTTCTTTAGGAGATATCTTTCTCAGCAATCATTTAATGCCTGGTTACTCTGTGCCAGGTACGGTACCAGGTAATTTCCATGGATTCTTACATCTAAATCTCAAAACAACCCCTCAAGCAGAGGTTAAGGATGGAGTAATAAGTTTTCCAGGTGGCAGTATTAGGGGTTAAATGTAGGCATCCTTGACCCAGATCTGAGTTTTATAACAGAGCTTCCCTTGGTGTGGTTCAGAGTTAGGAACTTCACCCATTCTTAGACACATTGGAGGCAGTTGGAGTAAATTCCTTGGAGGCAGAAATACACACACCATTATATTCCCAGTGGTGAGTAGGCAAACAGTCAGTATTTGGTGAACTTAAGAGAGTTCAAGTTTTCCACCCTTTTTAGAACATTAACCTGTGTAGAAGTTCAGTTCCAAGAAATTTCAGATCTTTGCAAAAGAGTGGGGAACTGTAACACAGTGAACTGTAACGCAGGGAGAAAACATAACAACTCATCTTTGGGTGAGCACACAAATACAGAGCTGGGGAGTTTAAATAGATGGGTACCTCCAAAGAATTAGTTGATCTGACTATGAAGATGACAGACTATGGGAATAACCTTAAACATTGGAAAACATTTCCTACTTATACCCCTTCTTTGTGTTGTGATTTGGAAGAAAATAGAAAATAAAGAGAAAGACCAGCACAAAATAGAATATTTGGTGACAGAAGCACAGCTCCCTCACAAAGGGATGTGCATAAAATACATTTAAAAGTACTAAAAAAAAAGTACTGAGTAGCCCTGAGGGAGAGTTGTCATGGCAACTGAAAGTAATACAGGAAGAGGAGGGGAACAAGGGACCAGGGAAGCAGTGATGATGTAAACTGAACACCTGGTAAGTGCCTGGCCATGAGCAGTGGGCTTCCCATTGAACATCTCCACATATGACTCACCTTCGTGACTCTATTCTACCCAGCTAGCTGCTATCTGTTCTTCAGAAAGGGACTCTGTTCCGTCAGATTCTCCACTTTTTTGCTAAAATAAGCAGGTACAAGGGAGAAAAGGCATAATCATTAGGAAAGATATTAGTAAAGGGATCACTTACAGAAGGGCAGGGGGATCTCATTAAAGGTGCGGTAATATGGGCTTAGCAACACCCAGGAACCACCAGCATCCCTAGCGGTGAGAAGGCGAGGGAGGGGGTGGTTCTAAGAATATAAAGGGTGCAAACCTGATGGCAGAGACAGTAGACGCGGGCGGGAGGTGGCTGAGGGCGGAAGACCCTGAACCCCTAGCTCGCTCCTGGCCTTCAGGCCCCTCTCTTTGCCTCTCTGTGTACCTATAGCAGGCATCTCTAGCTCCAGAGGCTTTTCTCATTCCTAAGGCACAAGTATCTAGAGGCCTGTTTCATACCTGGGGCCACTGCAAAGCCTCTTGACATGTAACTACCTCAGACTGACCGCCATACCTGGCATATTTTGCTGCTATATCCAATGAGGCTTGCCAAACACTGCACCTCTTTCTTCGTGGAAGGAAACAAAAGGTGTAGTGAACTTCTCTCATTTTCATTTTCTTTTTTCAAAAATTATCCTAAAAATAAAAGAAGAAAACATATTAACAAACAGACATCCATTTATAAAACAGCATAAGAACAATACAAACCATACAGAGTTACAGGCAAAGTGGTAGGAAATGTTTGATCACTATTGCACGTCTCTATTTGTTTTTCTGAGAAACCACTTTGAAGATATCAATACGTAATACAACAATCATTTTCATTTTCAAAGTAATTATTCAGACATGTCCCAGATCCTTGGGTTTTAGAAACTGTATGGGGTGTATCTTTCATCCTTTGATATGCATGTGTCTTGCTAAGCATCTAGATTTTGCTTGCTAAGCATCTGATTACCACATAGTGTAACATCAACACAGTGAAGAAGCCAGTATGATGTCTGTGGCACATAAAGACTTTAAAGAACTCGATTATGACAGCAGACAGGGGAGTTGACCTAGTCCTGAGGCAAAACAATGAAGACGCCCTTCTATCTTCATGAAGCCAGCTGCTTCTGATTATCTTGTTAGATTTCTTTTTAATTGGCTAAGTCAATAACTCCATACTAATTGCTGTGGACCACAGTGAGTTTTCCTCACCTGGAACCACGGATGAAGTTTGGCTTAAGTCAGTTAACCTTTAAGTCCTACCAAGCATATGCAACAGCCAGAAAGGCTATTTAGATGGACAAGCGGGGTGAACCAACTTTTCCTACATTTTAGAAGCATTCTGCTGCGGAGCTTTTGAAAACTTTACCCAGAGACGCATTGCCATGCTTGGATTGCTCTGTCTTTAGGGAGTCTGCCAGAAGAGGTGGGAAGGGGAGAGTGAGCAAGATCAGAAAGAATGGCTGTGTAGAGAGGGCCACTGACAGAAGTTATGACCTCCAGCTGCAGCAATCCCACAGGGAGGGACAGGGAGCACCTTCTCTACCTTCCTACATTTGCTGATGCTTCCTGTTGGCCAAACCAACCAGAGGCCAGAAATTGTGATGGCTGTAGGGTATGACGGTCAGATCAGACCCCTGGATGCGGCACAGCGGATAACGAGTGCGGAGCGCATGGTGACCGGGGTGTGAGGCTGATTAATGAAAACAGCCAAAATCCAAGCCTTGCACATTTGAGTGCAAGGGAACAAAACTGTAAAATTAGATGAAGTTGACATCATCTCATGAACTTATTACAGTCATGAATATTTGGCTACATGCAGTATTTCCTTTCTTGCATGTTATGAGATATTAATTTGAACTTCTGCCCCTGGCGCTTAATTCCTGCCGTTTGGATCACCTTTTTTTTCCCCTCCAACTCTTTTTTAAAGCTCATAATTTAAACCCTATCATATAGAATAGCTATTTTTCTTTTTAGCGGCATGAAACCTGAACATACAAAGAGTAAAACAATGACTAATAAAAATGTTCTGACCTCCAAAATCCTAGTTAGCTGGCTAAACTCTATTCCACATATACTCTTTATTCAAAAACCACTCTCTGTAACTTACCTTTCATGTGTTTATGGGGGATTATTTCTGCTTTATCTTCTGGTGGAAGGGGAATATTTGGGACTACCACTTGTAGGGACCTTATGCCCATTCCTGCCATTTTGAAAAAGAACTATTTCTTTTTATTATTATTTTCTGTGTCATTCAATCAAATACTGTGTTGGCTTGGGGGATATTTTTGCAAGGAGAGCAATATATAACACAGGACACATCCTTTATAAGATTATTTATAATAGTCACCCAAAGAATGTTATACAAGAGACTGCAGGAAATCTGCCCACACAACATAGATCAAGAATCCAGCTGAGGGCCTGGACCCTGTGATAATGTCCTACATGAGTCCAAGTTAAGACCTAGAGCTCATAACAATGCTTTCTGCGAATCTACCTGGAAGCCCAGAGCCCATAACAATACATCATGCAGGGCTATTTCATGGATCTGCACTGGGAAGGCCCCAAAGGTCAGTGATGGTGTCTAGAAAGTCTGTGCCAGCAGGATGAAGGAGCTGTGCTAGCAGGCTGAGGGATCTGCACTGGAGCCGGAAAGCAATGCTCAGAAGAACCAGAGCTCCCTCAAAAGGTTCCGCAGCCATCCTCAGCAACGGTGAGGTCCCGAGATCCTCCAGTGATCAAGATGGCAGAGTTCCCATCAGGGAAGCCAACGCAGCAAGCTTCTCCAGGAGACCGTCAGCGCACCATCTGTCCCTCCAGAGCCAGGAAGCGATGCTCAGAGTGAGAACGAGAGCTCCCCCAAGTGAACCAAAGCCGTTCTCAGTGCCAGCGAGGTTCTGAGCCCCTGGAAGGATGAAAACAGCTGAGTTCATCAGAAAAGCAGCACGACGAGCTCCTCCAACACAACCAACAGCTCCTTACAGCTTCTACCAGCTCCTTACAGCTTCTAGCCTCTCTCAGTTCCCCACAGCCCAACTTCTCCTGCAGTTCTGCCTCTTACGCTGCTGGCAGCCATTCCCAGGTGGGCCTCCCACTCCCAGCACCACGCTTACTCAGTTCAGCTGGGGGCTATAAGTTGATCACCCTCCGTCAATCCACTACAAATGCTTGCACTCTCCACAGCACCAGCAACTATTCCTAAAACCAATTACTTGCTTCTAAAATAGAATACTTCAGGCGAAGTTTTTTTATATCGAAATATATGTATTTTACATTTACATGTTGAACATAGCTTGTGCCAAGCAAGTGGTTGTGCTACTGACATTTTTTGGTTTTGGGATTTTTCTTCAATATTATCTTTCTAGGTGAGATTTTAAAATAAATAACAGGTACTGAAATAAAATCATGTCCCTTCATTTTGATATGCAATTATTTTTCAATCGAGAGTCTGTAAGAGATCCATTTAAGAAAAGAACCTGGAAAAGGCCCAGCAGAACTGTGAGCAGAACCTAGGGTTTAGTTTTGCAGCGTGGGCACCCACAGGAACTATGTGCTGGCCGGTCCCATCCTGGGAAACCACAAGTCCTAAGGTCAAATGAAATTTAGAGCTATTTTTAAATGGAGGTAAATATTCTTGTTTGATTTTATTACATAAGGAGTTTTAACAAAATACAGGACAGAAAAAAATTATCTTAAGTACCAGTTTTTTCCTATCTAGTCCATGTAAAAAATCAATATGAAGATAACCTTTAAATTACCATTAGTTTATTTGTCTAAGTGAAAATCACCTATAATACTGTCCTACAGACAGTAGAAAATAAAAAAAAGAAACTTTTTATCTTGGCAAATTTTAGTTGTATGAAAAAGCAGAGAGAATAGTATAATGAAATCTCATTATCCATCATCAAGCTTGAACACTTTTGACTGTACAAGTAATGTTTTTCTGTCATAGTTTCATGGAATTTGAGAGCTATGAGAACTCCAAAAACATCAGCAGGATATAATAACAGTATTTTTTCAGACTGTTTATGTAGATGGAAGGGATGGTGTAAGTTCTTAGTAATTTTGGAGCATGCAGCTACCAGTGCCTCTGGTTCCTTACTGTCTTCACTGAAATTTGGGTTCCAGGGCAAGAACTAAGGCCCCAGTCAGTACAGCTTGCCTGAGTTTGTGACATACAGGCAATTTTTATTCAAATATTATAGAATCATTTATCTATTCACGTCTTGTCAAAAAGTAAAATGAAATAAATGAAAGTTCCTTGTTTCTGTTAGAGAAATTCCTCCTTTTAATGTATAACTTTTTTCTGTATATTTTTCCTATTAAAGTACTCATTAGGTAATTTTTTCTTTGGTCTGGTTTACATCTTCAAATTATCTGATATCATGAAAATTGGATCACTTAGCCATGTCCTAATTCCACAAATGAAGACCTTAACTTTTTATACAATATCACCCAATAAAGGAAACTAGTTTAATATCTTGCCAAATATTTTACTGATTTCTTCCTGCTTTAACACATGGGGGATTTTTATCAAATTTGAAATCCTATTATAGACCTTGGATATACATAAGGGATCCTGACTTTATTCTTCTATTTGGCCAACCAGTAGAAGCATTTTACTGTTAATATAATTTTTTATTAGAAATTTTATTTTAGAAATCCTCATAAGCAAGTAAGTACATCTCGATGGAAACTGAATCCTCTATGCTTTAGAAATAAGTTTAACCAAGCAAAAAGATTTTATGAGATTCAAAAAATATAAAGAAAGGCATCAGCACTGAGTAAAAAGTTTTCCTTTTTCTATAATTCAATAGCTCAGAAACTATGTGACATAATCAACAATTGTTAGCCTATATGTTGGCCTAGTTTTTCAGCTTGCTCTCACTGGAAAGTAACATTAGAGATGTCTCGGGGTGTCAAAAGGCATGGGGCAGGGCACAGCGTGGATCAGGGAAAGTGGATCCTGTCAGGGTGGTTGGGGTATAAACTGCTGGTGGAGTTGGATACAGAGTGAGGGGAAGCATGGAGACACAGAGGAGGGTTGCAGATAGGAGAATGAGGGCCATGGAAGAGATGTCTTGTGTCCCGACACACTTCACTTACTTGACATTTGTGCTTTGAGATGATCTCATCAGGATAGTAACATTTTACAAAGCATCTCTATGATTTGCTGTTCAACAATCCTTATAGTCAGATATTTGTTCTTTTTTTCAAAACTTTTTTACTGACACAGAAAACCACAAATATTCTACATACTCATGAGGCACCCTGAAGGGGCCTGTGTTCTAACACCTGGTTGAAGCGCAGCCTTCTGTAAATGTAAATACCTTGATATTCATTGTCACATTTAAAAACTTGGCTTTGTGTTTTGATTGAATATGCCCACTTTTCTTACTGAAACTGAAGACCAAAGGAATTATTTTTCTTTTGACTCCTGAATATTTTCAGATCATACTAAGTGTTGGTTTTGAAGACAGAAGGTAACATTGCAACCCTAGTCCCTTTTATTTTACAGTTCTGTTTCCAACGCAGGAAGTTTATGCATTCAGGTAGAGTACACCAGAAAGGAAGGGGGTTCCATGTGTGAAAAAGGCTATCAAGTCTGAGCTCTTCTTGGGCTGAGAACTGATAAGCAAATTAAGATAAATATACTTGTGGCACAAACACTACATAGTCTAGATTTTTCAGATAAGTTTCTCACTCTCTTATCTCTTTCCAGATGGTCCAGTAACCATTTGCTGAGTTAAAGCATTTAAAAAATGGTATAGAGAGTACAGTAAGAAGGAAGGGTCCACGGTATGCACTTCTATGTCATCACTTACCATTTATTTTTTCTAGGTTACAAATATTTACCAGTCATTTCTCCATTAGCTAATATAGCAGCAAAGTATTTGACACCACCGAGAATTGGCACATGGAAATACCAGTGTTGGACCATGTATCATGTAAAATTTTTTTATTATTTAAAAAGTCAAAGATATGGACACAAAGGTACCCTATTTTGCATTAATCTGTTTCTAAATGTGTTATGTACTGAGAGAGCAACTGACCGACTTGGGAACTGCATCACAATTATCTGCGTCTCTCTGACCTGCCTTCTCTATATTTGTGTTAACATGTGTGAGGAAATACATACATAAAGATGCTAACTATATTGTATGTATTCGCAATGTATTATCAAGAAAATATGAAATTCTTTCTATGATTTCAGAGAAAGGTATCTTCACATGTATGCGATTTTACAAAGGTTAGCAGGACCTCACAGCTTAGTAGAGCAGGTTTTGCTTTTCCTTTATCTAATAGGTGAAGATAGTTGTTTCTATGGAAACTGCATTTAGAGAAAATAACTATTATTTCAAGTATTAAAATATCAAGTAGAATAATTTTGATAGGAACACTTTAACATTTATAATGTTTTGTACTTTCTGAGCACAGAATATATTTTACAGTTTAAAACTAAATTTCAAGGAGGCATTTTTGCTATTAAAACAAGTGACAGTGCCCTTAAAAACATGTTATGCATTATTTCAAACAAAAATGTACACTGTATGGTGTTACCACAAAAATTAAAGTAATAATAAACAATTTTTCTTAAAACAATGTCTATATAAAATTTTATCAGATTAAATATGACTTCATTTTATGTAAATAAGTTGTTAATGACTTGATTGTTTTTTCTTTTTGAAACAGCCTGCCATTCAGGCTGGCCTTGAGCTCACTTTATAGCCCAGGCTGGTCTTGAACTCTCAAAGAGCCTCCTGCCTCAGCCTCCTGAGTACTGGAATTACAGGCATGTGTCACCACACCCAGCCTATGTAAATAAATTGTATAAATTTAGTTTTTCATTTAGTCAAATATTATCTATGGTCTGCTGAATTAATGTGACCATTTACATTCATGATGAAGCCAAGATGCAAGGAATGATCAAAATATATGGTGCATGTGCCAATTTTTAAAATTTAAGAAATACGTACATTATGTACTACAAATACATATAACAAAGTGCATGAATTTTAAAAAGAAAAAATATTATAGTTAAAGACATATTTCTATATAAATCTCCCTCAAAATCCTCCCCATCGCTTCAAACACACCCCATCCTATTGGCTAATTTCTAAAACAATTGTGGAAGTCCTCTCTCATGAATGTCTTGTGGTTAAAAAAAAGTGAACGCTACTCTTATGTGCCATCTCAAGGAAAAGCACACACCTGAAAACAGTGTGTCCTCATTCATCTTATTCACCCCGTCCTACACTGCAACTGCTGACCCTGCCAAAGTCAAAATGACCAAGAAAGGTTAATGTTTTTCCTAGATATGACACTGAGGCAGCTATTCAATGAAAGATGATCAGGAAAGAAGACTTCCAGAAGTGCTTCCGAAGATGGCAAGGACATGGAATAAGTGTGCTGGAAGTCAGGTGGAGGCCTTGAGCAGGATTAATGGCAATGTGCCTTTCACTATGATGTTGTATTAATTTAAACATTCGTTGTAACTTTTGATCACATGCATCATATATGAATAACCTAAGCAAGTCATTTTTCAGTTTCTTTCCTGAGTAATTTATATGAAAATATATTTAAGTGATTTTTAATTGAAAAAATACATTTTTTTAGCTAGCTGTAGAAAACTGTCTAAAAATCACTGCTGACCCATACTGAAGTAGCTTCTTTTGTGAAGTACCCTCTCTGGACTCCTGTGGAGCATATCTGAGCACTCAACTTCAGCTTCTTCAAAGTCAGCACATTTGCAGCTTTGAAGACCTGTCCGGAGCTTCTTATAGATCAGAGTGTTCTGCTCTGTAGTATGATGATTATACAGTACTTCTTGATGTATGATGGGGGTACATGCCAATAACCCCACCCATAATGAAATGAATATATTTCAAGTAGAGAGTGCATTTGATGCACCTAGCTTCCTAAACATGGTTGCTTAGCAACTCAGGACAATGTAACACACTGATTGGTTTCCTTCTTGACTGTGTACTTGGCCAGGGTCTATAGAACGATCCTGCTGCAGCAGCACGTGAGTATGATGGCACAGACTTCTAGCCCTGGAAAAGAACGAAAGTCAGAATAGGAAGTACTGTTTGTGCTACACATGTGTCACAGTGGCACTCTATTTTTTCTCCGTATTTTTTAGAAATGCTCCCCCAACACTTCCATATTTTCAGATTTTAAGAAGATAAATGGTTTGGAGTTGGTTATCTGACAAGATGAGAGCTTTGTCAACCAAATGTGGAAGCAGCCTTCCTTCCTTACAGCTTCCAGGGCCTTCAGCGTTTATGGTATCTTGGCTCAAAGACTGTAAGCTACCCAAGCAGTCAAGTACGTCTTTCATTCTACTGTCTACTTTGTACTTTCCGCATTCTTTCTCCTTCTTTATTAATATGTATTGGTAGGAGGCTGTGCAATTTCATGAAGTTGTTCCGCCTGAAATAGGTATCATGAGTGGCATCAGTGGTGATTCTAAGGTAAAAGGACTCAAGCAACCCTGCACACTGAGGTGAGACTCACAAAGAAAGCTGCTAAGTCATGTGGCTCAAAGATCCTCAGACCTAAAATATAACATCCATCCTTGTTAAAGTAATTTTTAGTGAATCACATGAGTTTGCATGATGTTATACCAAAAACCAAAACCAAAACCAAATCAAAAAAAGGTCATGTGAATCCCTGAACTTCAGGAAGTTTACATTTAAAAATATTTATATGAAACTAAGAACTCTTAATATCTGGATTGGAAACTCCATCCTCCTGATCTGTGCTGATTGATAAAGTAGGTTACTTAGTTCCCGTAGACTATAATCCAAAAACTTGCTTCTACTGTCTTGATTTATTTAAATAATAAAATTTATATTGACTATTTACATTTATTACTATTTATAGTATTAAAAGATTTGCATTAGAAAGTACTGAAAAATATAAAGAAAATACATTAATTATTCAGTGGGCCCTGATGCAGAGATAAAAATATCATTAAATTTTCTTAGCTGAGATTGTACAATGTCTTTCTGTAGCCTGCTCTTTCCAGTTAACCATATAGTATGAGGATTTTCCTTGTATCATAATTTTTAAGTGTCTTTAAAAGCTATGTAGTGTTATATATGTAATATAGAAATGAAAATGAATCATAATATACTGTTGAGTATTTAGATTGCTTTTTATTTGCAGAATGGGTACGCTGATAGTATAAAAATACACTTGAAGGCAAAAAATACATGAGGCAGGATGTTTAGTTATATTTTGTTCTCTGCAATAACTTTAGCACACAGAGCAAACATTTGCATAATTGTTAAAGAAAGAAATAATGAATATCTACAACTGAATATTACCTCTTAAACATCCTGAGGGAGCAAGATTTCCATTCTTCTCATGAAAGTGAAATAAGATAACATGAGTTCACAGCAGTACTAACAACTCAAAGGTGCTGTTTCTAATAGATCAGAAGAAAACAGAATTTCTGTAACAGTGAAGCTTGCTGATAAACAATTTATGTTGAGACTCCACAGGGCTAAGAACCCACAGTAGAAGGCAGAAGACAGCAAAATCTGGGAGTTTCCTCAGCTAGATTTCACAGTAATTCCAGGATCAGCATTGGCAGCATCTAGAGTGCAGCAACTAAATGGGGCGCAGTGAGAGAGGCGGTTCTTTCTGCTAAGGGGTGCTGATGTCTGTATTGGCATAGAGGTGAGAACAGCTTTTATCCTTTATGTCTTTATCATACTTTCAAATTTTATATCTTATAAGAAATGCAGGAATTTGACAAATACACAGTTGTGTCAGGAGCTTTGCACACATTTCTTAGGCTATAACTTTCTCCTCAGGTTTATATCTACTTTCCGGATTTTAGACATTGACTAATACATCTTATTATTGACAACTCCACCACTCTCCAACCTGTTTACTATTGGGATGTTTCTCTTGAAAATTAATTTTCTGCCAAATTCTATGTTTTCATGAGGGATGAAAGCCATTATCGTGATCCACAACTCCAAATCTTTAGATGCTCATCAAAGAACCTCATGAAACCCAAGTCAACTGCTGTTTAGTCAGGGCCTATACCGTCTTCTGCTCCTTATGTTTGGAAGTCAGTGGGTTCCCAGATTTCGATTTTGCTCTTAGAAGATAAGGATTGTTTTACTGTAGAATGCGGCTACATCATCACATTGACCAATTATTTTTAACTGGTTAAAACTGTAACGATGAATGCAGTACTCATACATTGATGTTTTATCTTATGAGGTTGGTAATGCTCTTCTCTTAGTGGGGTTTCATGCTATGAGAAGTAGGACTTAAAGGTTATGGCCACGTATCTTTCCATAAAACTAAACAGGCCATAATGCTGTTGGCACTTTGAGTGTGGAGCCTGTGAAGAGTTATAGTGACGAGTGATGCTGGCTGTCACAGATTTGTTTCTCAGCATGGAAATTTCTTCTTAAATTATCTACAGAGATACTACATAATAAGCCTTTTCTCTATTGTGTGAGCTAGAAGAATGCTTGATTTGGCAAATAAGTATAATAGAAGGCCAACCGTTATCTGACTGTTACTCCACTGGCAATGAGAATTTTATACAGCCAGTGAATGTTAGGTAATTATGGATGCATTGGTAAATGATGTATTATGAGAGCTGATTCTAAAGCAGTAGGTATGTTCTGGGAGATCTGTAAGATATTCAAATCTCTCTAGACATATTAGTTAGTGTATGGATAGAGATCGTGAATAACAGGTACCAGGTGAAGTGCTCTGCCTAGAGCTTTACAACCTTGTCATGAAGACCCAATTATTATGTGTATCTTTTAGACAAAGAAACTAACAGTCCAAGAGATGGGATAGCAAAAACAGGGCAAGCCATCTGTTTTTCAGGGTGTTTGATGGTCTTTCTTATTTATTTATTTAAATAGGTTATCTCTATGGAGTTGAGGCTGGCCTTGAACTCATGTAGCCCAGGCTGGTCTGGAATTTGGGATCCTCCTGGCTCTCTCCTCCTTGCTGCTGGGACCACACCTGTGCCTCATTTGCGCTGAGTGTTTCTGTATTACCTATCTTTCTAGGAAGCTTCCTTGGTGTAATTATTGTTCAAGAACTTAGCTGTGAAGAAGTTCCCAAGAACTTTTATAGGAATTTCAACTCTAACCCGACTGTGTTCATGAGCTACTACCCAAGTTCAAGTCCCAATTTGAAATTCTCTTTCTTTGTTCTCCTTCAATGTTAAAACAATTTCCAAATCCTGTTGTTCAAAATGTCTTCTACATAGAACCACATATTTTGTGAAATCAAGTACTACTTTGGTGTGTCTCTTGCATCTAGAAAAGTGCTTTGCCCAGAGGAGTTAAAAATAATTGGTTAATGTAATGATGTTTCTCTAAATCTTTTACCACTTTTCAATACTTATTGGTACCAAGACAGATAAAATTTTCTACATTCTTCACCTATCCTCCTAGGTTAACCTTTCAGGCATCAATCTCTTCCTGTTTCTCAACTTGCTAAGCTCATTACTGTCCCTGGGCTTTTGTACACATTGTTCTCATCATGGTAAAGCCCTTGTCCCACAGGGCCACATTACTATGCCTCAGCCTTGTAGGTCTCTACGCAAATGTTCTTCCATGAGAATGGCATTAATTAGTTAATTTTTTAATATCTAGTGTTACAGGCAGATAAGTTAGAAATATTATAAGTGGTAAGGTAGGGTGAGCCCCTCAAAAGAGCCAGTGTGAAAAACAATGGGAGAGACAGGCACGCTCCCCTCAAGATAAAAGATGAAAGAAATGCACCTGTGTAGTGGATTGACAACTGGTGGTCAACTTATAAGCCCCAACTGAACTAAGTAAGTGTAGTGCTGCGTGTGGGAAGCCCGCATGGCAAATGTTGCCAGCAGCATAAATGGCAGACCTGGAGAAAAAGAAAAAAAGGCGTTTGGGAACTGAGAGGCTGTTGGGAGCTGGTAGAAGCTGTAAGGAACTGTTGGTTCTTTTGGAGAAGCTTGTCATGTTGGTTTTCCTGATGAAATTGGCCATTTTCGTCCTCCAAGGTGCCCAGGACCTTGTTGACACTGAGAATAGCTTTGGTTCACTTTGGGGGAGCTCTGGCCCTAACTTTGAGCATTGCTTTCTGGATCTGCAAGGGAAGATGGTGCAATGCCAGTCTCCTGGAGAGGCTTGCTGTGTTCGCTTTCCTGATGGGAACTCAGCTGTCTTCACCACTGGAGAAGCTTGGGACCTCAATGTTGATGAGGAAGGCTGTGGTACTTTTCAGGTGAGCTCTGGTTCTTTGCACATTGCTCCCTGGCTCCAGCGTAGATCCCTCAGCCTACTAGCACAGATCCCTCATCCCACTGGCTCAGACTTCCACTGCTGACCTTTGGGCCTTCCCAGTACAGATCCACGAAACAGGCCTGCATGAAATATTGTTGTGGGCTCTGGGCCTCCATTTGGACTCATGGGAGGCATTGTTAGGAGCTCCATGTCTTCAGCTGGACTGATGCAGGACATTGTCATCGGATCCAGGCCCTCAGCTAGATTCCTTGGTCTTAATATGTGGACAGACTTCTTACACTCTCTTGTATACATTCTTTGGGTGACTATTATAAATAATCTTGTAAAATATGTGTCCTGTATTATATTGTTCCCCTTGCAAAATATTTCCCAAACCATAACAACTCACCTCCCTAGGGATGGACATCAGGGATTGATATTCTAAATAGGTATCCATCATCTTCAAAAAGCCAGGAAGAGTCACTAATCTACCCCCTACAGAGGAAGTACCTGTTCTGTATTCATGCCTGCTTGCTACTTGACTCGGTTCTCCATTTGATCCCAATTTAATCAATTTTACCTGAGCAATTATACTTGAATGTTATTGGTTGACCATAGTTTTGTCCCATCTCATATCCATCTTGTGATTTCCCATTTTTCCTCACCTTGGTCTCACCTCACCTAGTGGTTTTGCTCTATAAAAGTCCCTAGAAAAGGCAGTTTTCTTGGCAACCACTCAGGTCCCCTTCTGTGTCTCAGGCAGAAGCTCTCTTTTCCCCAATATATTTTGCTCTTAACCTCTTCTGTTCTTAAAATTCATTCTTCAGTTTTAGAGAACATGAAGTCCTCCCAGATGTCTATCAGATTGGGAGTTTCTTTCCCTATATCACTAGGAGTGGTATAGCTTGATCAAATAGTATTTCTGTTTTTAGATTTTTTATTCTTTTTATTGACTATAAAGAGTAATGGGTTTTGTTTTGACAGATTTGTACATGCAAGTAACATACTTGGATCATTTAATCCCCACCTCGTCACTCCCCTTGCCTACCCTCTCTCTATTTTCACATTTTGGGGATGTGAAACTCATATCCATCCTCCATCACCCACCCTTATCAGCAGCCTCTCCCTCTCCATAGCTCCCTACCTTATTGTTGAAATTTTCCCCTCTGTTTAAGATCTACATTAGTCACTGTAAAGATAGTTTGTGGTGAACCACTGGGAATGTAGTACAGGTGATCAGAGAGGTCTAGGGCCAAATGGTGTAAGGCCCTAGGACACAATTTTGAGAATTCTTTTGCTATAAATGTGGTAAAGGAGCTGTTAGGAGAGATATGTGACCAATACAATCAATTAGAAGAGTATTTATTTATTGGGTCCATTTTCATTAATTTATGTTTGTGATACATAATAATTACATTCATTTGGGGTAACTGTTCCATATCCATATCATAACTTAAACATTTTTACTTCCCCTTCCTATCCGCCCATCTCCCCTTTCCTAGAATCCCTCCCCATCTCCATGAAGTCTACCTCTGTGTTTTCTATCTTTTATTTTGCTTTATAAGTGATTTGTATTTTGGGATTCTCATGTAAGAGAAGCCAGGTGCTATTTAGCTTCTGTATCCAACTTATTTCACACAGCATTACGGTCTCAAGGTGCCTCAATTTTCCTACAAGTGATCCAAATCTTCATCATGGCAGAGTAGTATTCTACCATGTATATATACACAATTTTCTTTATCCATTCATCCGTTCCTGGGCATATAGGCGGCTTTCAAGCTTTAGCTGTGCTATATCACGAGTATGCATGGATCCCTGTGATATGATGTCTTTACCTCTTTCAGAAAGATTCAAAAGACATATCCCTGGGCTAAGTGGAATTTCTATTTTTATTTTCAGTGCTATGAGTGAGGGAGAAAGGCATAAAGAATGATGTCTGGTAAGTGTTACTAACAGAGGAGGTTGTGAATAAAATTGGGTGGTAAAGTAAATAGATGAATGGACAGGTGTGAGAGAAAAAGAAGAGTGAGAGTTTACATCAGGCTCATGGTTCTTTGTTTCTAGCTTCCTCATATTTAGAATTAGTGTCTTTCCACCCCCCACACAGGCACGTGAATGTTGTCTTTATGTGATTTGATCTCTTCGCTGTCTGTGGTCATAACCTAGTCATGTCTTCCTACACTCCTTTCTTGCTTACTTCTTGTCCTTTTGTAATAAATAAGTGAAGGTGGGAGGGATTACAGGAAGGCAGCTTAGACTTAATGATTAAACAAAAAGGGGACATGTGCACATCTGTGTCTTTGGTGCAGAGCTATACTGATGTTAAAGTGAGACTATACATATATGCGCATATATGTCACCCTGGTGTGTGCCTCTGTTATGTACTGAACATGAATCCTGGTCCCGCTTTCAGGCCAGCTTCTTTCTCACTCCTTTGTCTTTCTAATTGCACTAACGGCAACGTCAGAAACCTAGAGATAGAAACTGCTGTTTTCCTTTTGATTTAATGAAACTCAATAAGGCCTTCTTTCTTCTTCCTACTTTGCAGCCCCTTGTCCCTAGAGTCGCATTTAAAATTCCAGCATTTATGGGATAGTTTTAAGTTATATATAAAATTATGATATCTCATATGAGATACGTGAGATTAGAGGATTTTAGTACCCACAAGGAAGTCCTAAAACCAAACTATGGTATAAAGGGATGACTGTGTAAATATTGTTTGTAAAGCTATGGATCTGGCTGAGATCACGTAAGAGAAAATAGAGGAGAGAATCAGTACTCAACTTGGAACACTGTGACGCGTGGAGTTTGAGATGAGAAACCCGCAGTAGAGACTGAGAAAGAGCAGCCATGAGATGCAAACAGACTAGGAGAGTGAGCTGTCGCAGAAGACAGGAGGACGTGCTTCCAGAGGGAAAGGATAATGTCAGGCTCCATTCTGGAACGACTTTCCAAGTAGCCATCCTGCTTGCCAGCAGAAGCATTGATCTCAGTGGGAATTTAGCCTATCACCAAGGTAAAACAGACTTCCAAGCACTGGGACAGCTGAAGACACCCAAGCATTTACACCAGAGGCCCTGAGGAATTTCAAAACTGAGACATTGGAGACTTTTATCACCTGAAGTCCCATGTCTGATCTCACTTGACTACCTTTATCCAAGCCCTATAAAAGGCTTCATTTTTCTCTTTACCCTGACTGATAGCCCTTTTGCCCTCTGTCTGCCTGCACCCAGGCACAATAAATTCTAGGCCGTGTTGCCTCACAAGCCTGGTGGTCTCAGCTAGTCTCTGCTTCATGCCATCTTTACAGATGATGAGTTAACATTTCTTACTGCTTCAGTAAACCCAGGATTACAAAATTATTATGGACACTGAATTAAGTAGAAGTATAATAAGCAATTAGATAGGAGTAGGACTTCAATTATAACTGTGACTAGAGGTACATCTGTCAAAGGTCAGACCTCAAAATAAAGACAAAATGACCAGGCTTACGTGGCTTCCCAGGGGGGGATCAATAAATTAAAGAGATTATGCTATAATAGGTATCACTTGGTCCAATAAAGTCTAGATAAACATTAATTACCCAATGGGTGACCAGGACCTCCTGTCCATCCCTTCCTAAAAAGGTCTTTGTTCTTTCCATGTATACTCACTACATGACCTGCTTCCTGAGTGGAACAATATTACCTCAGTGGTTATACTTGTCATCTTATTGGTTGATCATAATTTTGACCCATATTGTGCTTAACTTGTGATGTTGTACCCACTTCATGATTTTGCTCTTTAAATCTTTCTCTGTGAAATAGGGTCCATGGCAACCCATGCTTGGGTACCCTCTTTTCTCTCAGGAACTCTCTTAATAAATTTTTCCTACTCTTAACCTCTGTTGTTCCTTAGAACTCATTCTTCAATTTGGGGGAACACAAATGGCATCTATGATATCTGACAGGGTGGGAGCTATATTATTTCCCCTATAAGAAAATGACTTTTGGAATTAGAAGTGTACAGGCAACTTCCAAGCTTTAAAATAACAGTTTTAGCAGCAGTGTTAAAATCCTTGGCTCAAATCAGGTGGTAGAAGTGTATATATATATATATATATATATATTTTTTTTTTTTTTTTTTTTTTTGCGGTACTGGGGATCAAACTCAGGACCCTGCGCTTGCTAGACAGGCGCTTATTCCACTCAGCTATATCCCCAGGCCCGGTAGAAGTATATTTTGAGAGAGAAGAAAATAGGAATGTATTAAGAGGACAAGCGTGTGAAATCGGTTTAGCTCCCTTTGTGAGAAGTAAAGGCTGGCTTGTATCCACTGAAGATTCTTATTATCTGGCATACCTCTGATTGTGTGTGTGTGTGTGTGTGTGTGTGTGTGTGTGTGTGTGTTTGTGTGTGTATAAATGGACCCTTCAAAGTTTAAGAGCAAAAAAAATGACATGTCTGAAATGATGCCTTAAATAAATTAAGATGGCATCTATATCAGTTATAAATTTAAGTGATTACTTAAGTCAAAAGGTATTGAGTTAAACAGTTTAAAAAGGCCAAATCAGCTTGGTTGAACATTAAAATAGTTCATGTTTTCACCCAAATGAGTAGAGTTGTTCTGATATAGTCAGAAAAAGTCTGGGTAGGAAACAACAATTAAAAGTAAACATTTTAACCACAGAATTTTTAAAAATCCAATATCAGATTTAGTGTTTATATGTTTTATAAAAATCTCAGAAATATACAGAAGACATTAATTTTAAAATTCTTAAGAACATTGTACTGCATAACTTATGAAGGATATTTCCTAGTTCTTGTAATTGAAAACTAGATGCAGCTATGGGGGCGCAGCTTAGTTGCAGAGTGCTTGTTTAGCATGCACAGGCCCTTGAGTTCAATCCCCAGCACCCCCTACACAAAAGCAGTTGTTTAAATACAAAATGTTTCATATGAGGCCTATTGAAATCGCCATAAAGATTTGATATATGTTGTGTTTTTATTTTCATGGTCTATAAATCATTAATTTAAAACAAATTTTTGAGCCGTCTCTGTACATTTTTGGCATAGCTATTATGGGATTAATACAAAAGTCATATATATGGACAATGACATAATCATTTGAAATGACATTTATGTTTAGTTATTCATGCCCAGAAAGAGTTGAGATTATAAATCTGACTTTCCAGGATCATAATATACTTCTGGAATATTTGGTCTGGAGAAATTAGACCTGGATTTCTGAAAATCAGTTTCATCATCTCAGGGAAAGAGTGTTTACTCTTCCCTATAAGGTGGAAGCAAGGATCAAGCACAAAGACTGATGATAGATTCCTTTCCAGAATATAATTAATATTCACAAGCCTATTATTTTAACTTATATATTAATAAAACATGAATTAATTTTCATTAATACTTTTAGTGTTCTAAATTGTATGAAAGGGTGAGTATATATGACTTAAAGAAACCTTAGTAGAATGAGAAAGGATATTTTGGTACTTTTGATTATTTCATCAGACTTACTAGATTTCAAAATAGTAATACAAAATTCTAGCCGGATTGAGCTGCTGGAGTATTTTAGCAACTCTTATAACCAAATTCAGAAATCACTTGTCATTGTTGCTTAGATACCAAGCTTTATTTTGTTTTAAAAGAGAAACACTTGATTTTCTTTCAAATATCTAATGATGAGTGCATGTTATTTTTCCATATACACTGACTAAAGTTCTTTCCCCACTGTATATGGTTTGGCTTAAATTCAGTAGTTTCAGCCAGAAGGGCTCAGGTCTTCCCTCCTTCAACATGAGGCCCTGTCTATTGTTAGGTTGTTCATCTTTCTCACACATTCCTTCTGTCCCTTGGAATGATCCTTACTCACTTGTTCCTGATTCACGTCATCTAATAGAAAACTCAGGTCCCAATATATCCCTCAGTATTTCACCCAAGTTCTACATGTCGTCTGCAGACACATGGAGACAATCTGTCACATCTGACCATGATGGGTGCTCTTTCTGAAGAAGACACACAAATACATTGAAGACATACAAAAGCATTGAAGAAAAGTCATGAAAAATCAAAACAAGTCTTCCTTTGAGAATAAATACAGTGTAGGTTCATTGCTAGCGTTAGAAAGTAACTCTCTGTGTCTCTCACATTTTCCACTGTCTTTGAGCCTTGGAAGACAGAGATTGTATTTTCATCTGAAGCAAATGCAGGTGTATTTACTGTTCATTGTAAACAATTCAAATTCTCTGAACTCAAGTTGTCTCTCTGACCATGCAAACCACACATATATAGCTGTTATTAGCAATACTCTAATTGTTGTGGAATAATGGGCTCAAAGAACCAGCAGGAATGCGCTGATGTGCTGACTACCTGCTGCACTGTGAGTAATAAAGTCCTTTTTTTCTCCAGCTGTGGTAAGCTAATTGGTAACTTGCAATTGGGCTAAGTCTCACTTCATTCAGAGGCCTGACTTGTTATGAAGGTGGAATGTTGATTATAGGACATAGCTCTCTGTAGGGAGAGAATAGGGCCATTGATGAGATCAACTAAAGAGATTTAAGAAAAATACATAAGAATCAATAGCCAAATATCTTGCCCAACTTATGTGATCAACTAGGCAGTAAATATTCCTCTCCTGTATTGCCTGCAAATGAGGAGTAATGATTCTTGATGGTAAATTTTTTTATGCATCAAATTGACTTGGACATGGTAACCAAGTTTTGGTTAAACCAGTCTGAGTGTTGCTGTGAAGGTATTTTTTTATGTGTAACTAATATTTAAATCAGTAGGCTTTGGGTAAAATAGATTGCCCTCTAAGGTGGTGGACTTCATCCATTAAATGTCTTTCCATAAGAGGAAAGGCAGGTCTTCTGAGGATGCAGGAATTCTGTCTTCACACTGGTTTCAGCCTCAAGCCTGTGACATCAAGACTTCCTGGGATCTTTAGCCTGCCAGCCTTTCCAGCCCCAAAAATCTCATGAGCCATTAAATTCCTCTTTTCATCTCTTCCCATAACTGTCTATTGCTATGGTTCTTAGAAGAATCCTGACTTATCCAGCTTCTTGCAGACAAGTGAACATACATAACACCTACTTGAATGCAACTCACACTGTCCATTGTCAGAAGCCTAATGAATCCTTATAACTTGTGGTGATTTCACCAGGGAGGTAAAGTGTAGGCCAGTGGTGCTTATCAAGTATTACATTTCCTGAGACAAAACAGTTTCCAACTCACATTGATGCTTCCTGTGAAGCTATCATTCAAATTTAATTGAGAAGTAAAATATTTCCATGACAAAGAGAAACTGAAGAACTTCGTGAGTGTCAAATCAATTTTACAAAGAGTAGTAAAAGATATTCTAGACAGAGACAAAAATAACCACAATTTCAAGAACAATAAGAGAAAGGAACCCTCAAGCAGAGTAAGGAATTAAACAGAGAAAAAGAAGGAAACCAGAAACAATTAAATAATATGACAAAGATAGGCGAACACATATTAGATATAACCATTAATGGAAATGGCCTCAATTAACCAGTCAAAAAAAACAGACTGGCAGAGTGGATCAAGAAACAAAATCCAACAATATGCTGTACACAGAAAACACATTTTACTCAAAAGGAAATGCATAGACTGAAAGTCAAAGGAAGGAAAACAATTCTCCATGAAATAGGCATCCAGAAAAAAGCAGGCATAACTATTCTGCTTGCAGACAATGTAAACTTCAAACTGAGAACAATCAAAAGAGATAAAGAATGCCACTACATCCTTGTTAGGGGAAAACTGCAAGAGGAAGAGACAACAATCATAAACATACATGCACCAAATATGGGAGCAAAAAACAATAGAAGACAGGTATTAACAGACATGAAAATCAAATAACTAATAACACTATTATAACAGGGATCCTAAACACACCTTTGACACAAAAGGATAGATGAACTAGACAAAAAATCAGCAAAGAAATATCAGTTCTGAATATCAAATGTGTAAACAACTGGACTTAGTAGATGTTTATAGAGAGTTCCACTCCACAAAATCAGAATACACATTCTTCTCAGCTGCACGAGACTTTCCCTAAAACATCTTCTCAGCTGCACATGAGACTTTCTCTAAAACAGACCACATTCTAGCACACAGAGCATATTTAAATAAATGCAAAAGAATTGAAATTATGCTTATTATCTGATCATAGTGCAGTGAAATTGGAAATAAATGACAACAGGAACCACAAAAACTACGTAAGTACTTGGAAACTAAATTTTTTTTTAAATTTCAAAAAAATAAAAGCACAAAAACCTATTAACAAACAGACACAAATTAGCATAAGAAATAGTACAATCAAAGCTGATTTACAGACAAGGTGACATGGACTCAGCAATGGTTGTTGCTTTACTTATTGATATCTTCAAAGTGTATATACATGAACACAGATACAGACATACGAAATTGGTCAAACAATTAATCATCTCAACAACAGAAAAACACAAAAAACAGAAAACAAAAGACCAAAAATAAATAAATAAATAAAAATAAAAAAACCAACAATAGTTGCTGCTTTGCATATCGATATCTTCAAAGTGTGTGCTCAGGATAACACATACAGACATACAAGATTGATCGAATAACCCATCATCAATTATTCCTTAGCATTAATTGATATAATACACTAGTAGAACCATGTTAGCCATGCTGCACATATGTATATACATATATACATACATAGATTTTTGCCTCTTTCTTTTCTACTTTCCCTCATACCATCTGTTATTTGTTTTTGAACAGATTGCCTTCATGTCTCTTAGTTTACATTCCCACCCTCAGGTTCTTACACCAATGATACAATACGTTGCCTGCACATGCATTGCTGATTTATTTCACTTATGAGG
>PVLD010015009.1:35828-50324 GCA_004027595.1 Dinomys branickii
TATAGCTGAATAATATTCCATTATATAAAAATGCCACAATTTTTTAATCCAGTCTTCTGTGGATGGACACTTGGGTTGCTTCCACATTTTAGCTATTACAAATTGTGCTGCTATAAACATGGGTGCACATATATCAGAGTGATATGATGTTTTCAGATCTTCTGGGAAAATACCCAGGAGAGGAATAGCTGGTTTGAATGGAACCTCTAGACCTAGTTTGCGGAGAAATCTCCAAACGGCTCTCCACAGTGGTTGCACCAGTCTGCATTCCCACCAGCAGTGTAATAGAGTCCCTATTTCTCCACAGCCTCGCCAGCATCTATTATTGGATGACGTTTTCATACTGGCCAGTCTTACTGGGGTGAGATGGAATCTTGATGTTGTTTTTATTTGCATTTCTCGAATGATTAAGGATGTGGAACATTTTCTCATATATTTATTTGCCATTTGTATTTCTTTATCTGAGAAGTGTGTATTCATCTCAGATGCCCATTTCTGGATTGGGTCTTTGAATTTGGACAGGTACATGTTTTTTAATTCTTTGTATGTTCTAGAGAGCAGTCCTTTGTCTGAGGGACAGCCAGCTAGGATTTTTTCCCAATTTGTGGGTTTTTTTTAAACTTTGCTGGAGATTTCTTTAGATGTACAAAATCTTTTCAGTAGGATGAGGTCCCAATTATTGATTCTTTGAAGTGTTTCCCTTGCAGTTTCATTTTTG
The DNA here is from genome assembly GCA_004027595.1 of Dinomys branickii. Lineage (NCBI taxonomy): Eukaryota > Metazoa > Chordata > Mammalia > Rodentia > Dinomyidae > Dinomys > Dinomys branickii. Next base: position 36,547 of record PVLD010015009.1, read on the forward strand.
TTCATGAACTCTCTGCCTACTCCTATGTCTTCAAGATTTTTACCTATTTTCTCTTCCAATATCTTTAGAGTTTCTGTTTTAATGTTGAGGTCTGTGATCCATTTTGACCTGAGTTTGGTGCATGGTGATAGACTGGGGTCTATTTTCAGTTTTCGGCAAGAGGCAAGCCAGTTTTTCCAGCACAATTTATTAAACAGGCCTTCTTTCTTCCAGTGGGTTTGGTTGACCCCTTTGTCAAATATTAGGTAGCTGAGTGGGTTTTTCGTTATGGTTGCATCTTCCAGTCTGTTCCATTGATCCTCAGGTCTGTTTTTTAGCCAGTACCAGGTTGATTTTATTACAGTAGCTTTGTAGTATAATTTCAGGTCAGGGATGGCAATTCCACCTGACTTGTCCTTATTGCCCAGGATTGCTTTTGCTATTCTGGGTCTCTTCTGGTTCCAGATGAATTTGAGGCATATTTTCTCTAGGTCTGTGAGGTATGCTAACGGTAGTTTAATGGGAATTGCATTGAATCTGTACAACAGTTTTGGTAGTATGGCCATTTTTACAACGTTAATTCTTCCTAACCATGAGCAGGGTATGTTTTTCCATTTATTGTGACCCTCTTTGATCTCCTTTTTCAGAGTACTGTAGTTTTCACTGAATAAATCTTTCACATTCTTTGTTAGATTCATTCCTAAGTATTTCAGTTTCTTGGTTGCTATTTTAAAGGGTATGGCTTCCTCAATTTCTCTCTCAGTCTGTTTTTTTTTCACATATAGGAATGCTATTAATTTTGGGGTGTTGACTTTGTATCTGGCTATGCTGCCAAATTTGTCAATTAATTTCAGGAGTTTTCTTGTGGAGTTTTTTGGGTCCTCCATGTACAGTATCATGTCATCTGCAAATAGTGATAGTTTGACTTCTTCCTTTCCTATCTTTATTCCTTTTATTTCTCTCTCTTGTCTGATTGCTCTAGCTAGTGCTTCTAGAACTATGTTGAATAGGAGTGGTGACAATGGACATCCTTGTCTTGTTCCTGACTTTAAAGTGAAAATTTTCAGTTTATGTCCATTTAGTATGATGTTGGCTGTTGGTTTTTTATAGATGGCTTTGATCAGATTGAGGTAGAGGCCATCTATTCCTATTTTTTCTAACGTTTTTAGCATGAATGTATGTTGGACTTTATCGAGAGCCTTCTCTGCATCTATTGAGATGATCATGTGGTTTTTGTCTTTGACTGTATTGATATAGTGTATTACATTAATTGATTTGCAAATATTGAACCATTCCTGCATTCCTGGAGTGAATCCTACCTGCTCGTGGTGTATAATTTTCCTTATGATTCGCTGTAATCTGTTTGCCAATATTTTGGTGAGTGTATTTGCATCTATGTTCATTAGAGAGATTGGCCTGTAGCTCTCTTTCTTAGTTGGGTGTCTCTCTGGTTTTGGTATCAGTATAATACTTGCCTCCAGAAATGTGTTGGGGAGAGTTGCTTCCTTTTCGATTTCATTGAAGAGTTTGAGGAGAGTTGGCATTAGATCTTCTCTAAATGTTTTATAGAATTCTGCTGTGAATCCATCAGGGCCTGGGCTTTTCTTTGTTGGCAAGTTTTTAATAACATTTTCAATCTCATTAATTGATATTCGGTTGTCAGGATTTTTACATCTTCCTGATTCAAATTTGGCAATTTGTACCTTTCTAGGAATGTGTCCATTTCTTCTGTATTTTCTATCCTATGGGAATACAGATTTTCAAAGTAGGTATTAATGATCTTTTGTATTTCTTTTCGATCTGTAGTGACTTCATCCTTTTCATTCCTTATTGCATGAATTTGAGATCTTTCCCTTCTTCTTTTGATAAGGTTGGCTAGGGGTTTATCAATTTTATTTATTCTTTTGAAGAACCAACTCTTTGACTCACTAATTTTTTGTAGAGTTTTCTTCATCTCAATTGCATTAATTTCTGCCCTGAGTTTTATAATCTCCTCCTTTCTTTGGGCTCTTGATTTGGCTTGTTGCTCTTTTTCTAAGAGTTTGAGGTGTATCAATAGGTTATTTATTTGCTCTCTTTCTATTTTCTTTGTATATGAGTTCATTGCTATAAATTTCCCTCTGAGGATTGCTTTCATTGCATCCCACAGATTCCGGTAGGTTGTACTTGCATTTTCATTTATTTGTAGGTAGTTTTTAATTTCTTCTTTCACTTCTTGTGTGACCCATTGGTTATTCAGGAGGTTGTTGTCTAATTTCCAAGTGTTTGTATGGGTTTTGGATTTCTCTTTGTCATTAATTTCCCATTTTATTGCACTGTGGTCCGATAATATGCATCGGATAATTTCAATTCTTTGCATTTAGGTAGATAAGCTCTATGGGCTAGAATGTGGTCTATTTTAGAGAACGACCCATGTGCAGCTGAGAAAAATGTGTATTCTGATGTTGTGGGGTGGAACACTGTATACATCTACTAAGTCCATTTGTTCACACTTTTAGTTCAGGTCTGTTATTTCTTTGCTGAGTTTCTGTCCAGTTGACCTGTCTCTTTGCGTCACAGGGTTGTTTATGTCCCCTATTACAATAGTGTTATTAGTTATTTGATTCTTTACGGCTGTTAAGATTTGACTTGTAAAGTTAGGTGCTCCCTGGTTTGGTGCATAAATGTTTAGGATTGTTACCTCTTCCTCTTGCAGCTTTCCTCTAGCTAGTATGTAATGGCCTTCTTTATCTCTTTTAATTGTTTTTGGTTTGAAGTTTACATTGTTTGCAAACATAATAGCTACCCCTGCTTTTTTCTGGGGACCTGTTGCATGGAGAATTGTTTTCCAACCTTTAACTTTCAATCTGTGCATTTCCTTTTGAGTAAAATGTGTTTCCTGTATACAGCATATCGTTGGATTGTGTTCCTTAATCCACTCTTCCAATCTTTTCCTTTTAATTTTTGAATTGAGACCATTTACATTAATGGTTATCATGGTTTATTCTAGCCATGTTATGTACTTGTTGTTTTCTTTCTTTTGCTGAATGTTCACTTGCTTGTTCTGTTTAGGGAGTTATTTCTGTTGTTGCTGTTGGGATTGTGGTCTCTTTTTTCTCTGTCTAGAATATCCTTTAGTGCTGTTTGCAATGCTGGTTTGGCACTCATGAATTTCTTCAGTTGTTATTTGTCATGAAAATATTTTATTTCTGCATTGAATTTGAGGGAAAGTTTTGCAGGATACATCAGTCTAGGTTGGAAGTTGTTTTGTCTGAGTATCTGTAATACCTTGCTCTAAGCTCTTCTTGATTTCATGGTTTCCATTGAGAAGTCTGCTGTGATTCTGATGGGCTTTCCTTTATAGGTGATGTTTCTTTTCTCTAGCAGCTTTTAATATTGTGTTCTTTTGCTGGATATCTGAGATCTTGACTATTATATGCCTGTGTGTGTTTTTCTTTGGTTTTTGGATCGTTGGGGTTCTATATGCCTTGATTAACTGAACTTCAGTATCTTTTACCTTGTTTGGGAAATTTTCTGCTATTATTTCAGCAAATATTCTTTTTATACCGTTGTGTGGTCTCCTGCTGTTTCACTCACTCCTATAACTCAAATATTGTTACGTTTTGCCTCATCTTGGAGCTGTTGGATTAATTTTTCTTGTGTCTTTGATGATTTTATGAGATCCTTCCTTTCTCGCTCATAAGCTGCCATGCTGTCTTCAAGGTCTGAGATTCTATCTTCGTTTTCATTTAAGCAGTTTTGCAAGCTTTCAGTGTAAGTTTTCAAGTCCTGGCATTCTCTTTGGACCTGTTTCATTCTTGGTAATTCATTCCTAAATTGCTCTTGTAACGTCTCCATTTGTTTCCTATTTTTTTCTAGTCTTTTATCTATTTCTTCTCTATGTGTACGGAACATTTCTTCCATCATTGTTTTCAGTTCATTTTTTGTCTGAGAGATCATTGCAGGTATGTGGCTTACTTCTGCTTTAAACTCTTTTATGGCCTGTTGGAGTTGTTTCATTTCGGATGCAATCATTTCATAACTTACAGTTATGTGGCTTCCTGGTTCCCCAGTATCCTCGCATTCAGAATTTGTTCTGGGTGGGGTTGAGTTCTGAGACTGCGTTCTGTTCCTCTGTTTTCCCATTTTGGGTATCAGATTCAAAATTTTGAGTTGTAAATTTCCCAGGCCGTTCAGCAGGCAAAGGTCTGCTGCAGAGGCTGCTCCAATGACTCCTTCTCTTTGGGAGAATGTCCCGTCAGCTTTCTGCTGAGAGATCCGCTTAAAAGGCTGCTCAGATCCTGCTTTGTGGACCTCGCTATTCTCTACCCTGAGACCTGGCTGGGGCACATAAACAGCTCGCCGCCCCAGGGACCCTGCAGGCAGGGGGCCGCTCAGGTGTTCCTCCCTGGGTGGAGCTCCTCCCCCACTCAAAAATCCCATCAGGGCGCCCAGCCAGCTCTTCCGTCTCAGGAACAGTGCAGTCAGAAGACCTGCTCGGATGTCCCTCACTTGGCGGAGTTTCTCCTTGACTCAAAAAACCCGGTCAGGGCCCCCAATCAACTCACCCTGGGATCGTGCAGGCAGGAAAGCCGTTCAGATGTATCTCCTTGGATCAAGCTTCTTCCCGACTCAGAAATCCTGTTGCGGTGCTCACTCGGCTCACCTGTTCCGAGATCCGTGCCGGCAGGAGATCCCGGTGCTCCTCCTCCTCCTCGGCGTTCTCACTGGAGCCGCTGAAACTGTCCGGCTGAGGATGCCGCTGGCTGTGGGTTCGAGGCTCTGAGTAGGATCCCGTTCAGTTGCGCAGATTAGTGCAGTCTGCCCGAGGAGCGCATTCTCCAAATTTGCTCTGCTCCGTCGTCTCCAAAAATTCCTGGTCACGACTGCCTGTGCCCGTTCGGGTTTGGGATATGGGCGAGTCCTTCCCGTCGCGATTGCACTCGGCGTTGCACGGGACTGGTGATCCGCGGCCCGCGCAGCGCCGATTGCCTTGGGCGCCCAGCTTTCAGTGCCTGCCCACTTCTCCCCGGCGTATCCAGCCGACCCGTTAATTCTCAGGCAGCGCAGAGCAATATGTTCAGTTGGAATCTCGCAGCCACAGACCCGGCATCCGTGCGCGAAAGATCGGTCTCTGGGAGAGTTTCCCTCCGCCGCTCACCTGGTCACCATCTTCCTGGAAGACCAGTACTTGGACATTAAATAACAACTTCTTGAACAAGCAATAGGTCACAGAAAAAAATTTTAAAAATAAAAATACCTACACACAAATGAAAATATAAATACAACTTACTGGAATCTGTGGGATGCAATGAAAGCAGTCCTCAGTGGGAAATTTATAGCAGTGAACCCCCACATCAAGAAAACAGAAAGAGAGCAAGTAAATAGCCTAATGCTGCACCTCAAACTTTTAGAAAAAGAAGAACAAGTCAAGCCCAAAACCAAAAGAAGCTAGGAGATTATAAAGATCAGGGCAGGAGTTAATGCAATTGAGATGAAGCAAAAACTACAGAAAATAAATGAATCAAAGAGTTGGTTTTTTGAAAGAATAAATAAAATTGATAAACCCCTAGCCAAACTTATCAAAAAAAAAAGAAAGGAAAAAAATCAAATTCATACAATAAGGAATGAAAAGTGTGAAATCATTACAGATCCTATAGAAATTCAAAAGATTAATACCTACTTTGAAAATCTTTACTACCATAGAGTAGAAAACTTGGAAGCAATGGACAGATTCTTAGATATGTACAAATTAACAAGTTGAATCAGGAAGATATAAAAATCCTGAACAATCCAATATCAATTCAGATTGAAAATGTGATTAAAAACTTCCCAACAAGAAATGCCCAGTCCCTGATGGATTCACAGCAGAATTTTATAAGAAATTCAGAGAAGATTTAATACCAACACTCCTCAAACCCTTCAATGAAATTGAAAAGGAAGCAATTCTCACTAACTCATGTCTGGAGGCAAGTATTATACTGATACTAAAACCAGAGAAAGACCCAACTAAGAAAGAGTACTACAGACCAATCTCCCTAATGAATATAGATGCAAAGATACTCAATAAAATACTAGCAAATAGAATGCAGCAAATCATCAAGAAAATTATACACTATGACCCAGTTGGATTCATTCCAGCAATGCAAGGATGGTTCAATATTTGCAAATCAATAAATTTATATACCATATCAAGAGAGTCAAAGACAAAAACCACATGATTATCTCAGTAGATACAGAACAATCTTTTGACAAAGTCCAAAATGCATTCATGTTAAAAACCCTACACAAAATAGGAATAGAGGTTCTTTACCTCAATCTGATCAAAGCTATCTATGACAAACCAGCAGCTAACATTAAACTAAATGGACAAAAACTGTAAGCTTTTAGTTTAAAACTACACAAGGATGTCCACTGTCACCACTCCTATTCAACATAGTTCTGGAAGCATTAGCCAGAGCAATTAGACAAGAGAGAGAAGTAAAAGGAATAAGGATAGGAATGGAAGAAGAAAAATTATCACTATTTGCAGATGACCCAGTACTCTACATGGAAAACCTCAAAAACTCCGCAAAAATACTCCTTGAATTAATCAACAAATTCAGTAGTGTAGCTGGATACAAAGTTAACTCTCAAAAATCAATTATATTCCTATATACAAACAACAAACACACTGAGAGAGAAATTATGGAAATAATACCTTTCACCATAGCATTAAAAATTGGGGATATTTAGGAATCAATCTAACAAAAGTAGTAAAACATCTATTCAGTGAGCACTACAGTACTCTGAAAAAAGAAATTGAAGACGATGTCAGTAAAATGGAAAAATATTTCTTGTCATGGATAGGAAGAACCAACATTGTGAAAATGGTCATACTCCCCAAATTTTTTTACAGATTCAATACAATTCCAATTAAAATAACATTACCATAACCTCACAGATCTAGAGAAAACATTCCTAAAATTTATCTAGAACCAGAAGAGACCCAGAATAGCAAAAGCAATCCTGGGCAACAAAGACAAGTAAGGTGACATCACAATCCCTGACCTGAAATTATACTACAAAGCTACTATAATAAAATCAACATGGCACTGGCAACAAACAGACCTGAGGATCTATGCAAAAGACTGGAAGAATCAGCTACAACCACAAACACACCTTATGTTTGACAAAGGCTCCAAATAATTTCACTGTAAGAAAGACAGACTCTTTAATAAATAGTCCTGGAAAAATTGGCTTGCCACATGCTGAAGACTGAAACTAGACCCATGAATACCACCATGCAGCAAATTCAAGTCAAAATGGATCACAGATCTCAATATTAAAACAAAATGACTAAATCTACTGGAAGAGAAAGTAGGTAAAAATCTTGAAGGTATAGTGGTAGGCAGAGAGTTCTTGAATGAAAACAAAACAGCACAGGAAATACTTCAAAGAAGCAACAATGGGAATCTCACCTACTGAAAAGGTTTTGTACATCTAAAGAAATCACCAGCAGAGTAGGAAAACCCCCTACAAATTTGGAAAAAATTTTAGCTGACTCCCTCAGACAAAGGACTTCTATCTAGAACATATAAAGAATTAAAAAAACATCAGCTGCCCCAATTTCAAAGACCCAATCCAAAAATGAGCATCTGAGATAAATACACATTTCTCAGATAATGAAATAGAAATGGCAAAGAAATACATGAGAGAATGTTGAACATTATTAGTCATTCAAGAAATGCAAATTAAAACACTACTGAGATTTCATATCACCCCTGTAAGAATCGCTATGACTAAGAAATCAACCAGTCCCTGCTGCTGCTCCGCTGTGGGCCCCGCGGCTGCTCTGCTGTGGGCCCCGCGGCTGCTCCGCTGTGGGCCCCGCGGCTGCTCTGCAGTAGGCCCCGCGGCTGCTCTGCTGAGGGCCCCGCAGCTGCTCCGCTTTGGGCCCTGCAGCTGCTCTGCTGAGGGCCCTGCTGAGGGCGCCTCATGGACTGGACCCACCCCCACCCATAGTACAGCAACGGGGTGGAGCTGGGCAGTCCACTGTGAACATATGTGCTTTTCCACCTCCGACCATGGCAGTTTGTATACACCCATGTATGTTATAGTATGGTCTGAGGCAGCTATATGTCTTCCCAAGGCGAGAGTCCAGGGGTATAGATAAACCCAGGAGTACAGTTATTATCACAGGGAAGATGACTGATTGAGTGATAGGGCAACGGAGATGAGGGAGAAAAACTGAATGATCAAATGGGCCATCATCTGTGTAACTGAGTAACAAAGTGAAGGTGGCATTGGGTAGGACAGCATCCAGGGCTAATTCCCTTCTGTGTTCTCTATAATTCTGTATTTCCTCAATTGTTTTTGTGTTGGCAGAAGTGAAGATAACTTTATGTTGTACAGCATCCTGTGCTGATTCCTTGCTGTCTTCTCTATAATTTGGTATTTCCTTTAATGTTTTTGTGTTAACAAATATGAAGATAACATTGTGTAGTACAACATCCAGTGGTAATTCCGTACTGTATTCTGTATAGTTTTGTATTTTCTGTATTGTTTGTGGCTTGTTCTGGTTCATGTGTCTCCATTCTTTTGTCTTTAAAATAAAATTAAAAAAAAAAAAGAAATAAACCAGTAACAAATGCTGGAGTGGCTGTGCAGAAAAAGGAACCTTCTCCACTGATCATGAAAGTGCAGACTAGTGGAACCACTGTGGAAATCAGTTTGGAGATACCTCAGAAAACTAGGCCTAGAGGTTCCATTCAACCCAGCTATTTCCCTTCTGAATATTTTACCAGAAGATCTAAAAACATCACAGCAATATATGTGCACCCATGTTTATAGCATTGCAATGTGTAATAGCTAAATCATGGAACCAACACAAATGTCTAGACACTGAAAAATCATAAAATCGTTATGATACTTTTATATAATGGAGTATTACTCAGCTATAAGGGAAGATAAACTCGAGGCTTTTATAGGTAAATGGATGCAACTAGAGACCATAGTCATAAGTGAAATAAATCAAACCTGCGTGTGTAAACACCATATTGTCTCACTAGTGTAAGAACCTGAGTGGATAAAAATTAGGAGGTGTGATAGACTTGGTGAGATGAAAGTGCTCCAAAGTAAGGAACAACTGTGATGAGGGAAAACAGAATAGAAGAAGGGAAAAATTATGTATATATGTATGCATAGGATAGCTAGCATAGTTGTACTACTTCTATCGCTTTATTGAAAGGAACAGTTAACGTTTCATCAACCTTACATGTCTATATTTGTTTTTCTGAGTAAGCACTTTGAAGACATAAATATGTAATACAACAACCATTGTTAATTTCCTATCACTTTGTCTGAAATTCAGTATTGCTTGTATTGTGTTTGTGTTATTTTATAAATATATGTGCGTTTGTTAATATGTTTTCATTCTTTTATCATGTACATAAAAAAGAATACAAGAAGAGGTGTTACTGTAGATCTCTAGATCCTACATATTTAAAATATAATGTAATGAGATCTAGTTTCAAAATTTTAAAAAAGCTGGAGATGTAGCACAGTGTGAGTTCCCACTACCTAAATAAATAAATAAATTGATACAAAAAAGATAAAATAGAAGTATTATGAACAGTTTTATGCTGGGAAACTCACTGACATAGACAAATTGACAAATTGCTTGAAAAACTATAAATACCAAATCTGACACAAGAGATTATGAAACTTCTTACTAGCTATATTTACTCCTACAACTTTTCTCACAAAGAAAACTTCAAGTCAAGATGGATTCATTGGTGAATTCTTTCAAAATTTAAAAATACGTATAATTCCAAACTTCTACTGATGTTTCACAAAACAGAGGAGAAATCATTTATCTACTTGTCTGACCAAGAACAATTCCAAAATCAAAATGTGAAAAACTCCACATTTTAAAAACTCCTATCCACAGTTCCCCCAGAATGTAGATACAAAATCAGTATATAAAATACCAGTAAACGCAATTGAGCACTGCAGAATGGCTATCATTCCTATAAAGCAAGGAGACTAGGACATTGACATACACAGGAAGAACACCATGTGGCGACAGGCCATCTTTAAGTGAAGGTAAGAGGTCTCAAGACATCAACTCTGTTGATGCCCTATCTCAGATTGAGTTAAAATTATGCTTTTAGGCTGAAACCCTAACTGAAAATAACTGTGTTGTCCTTATAAAAAGGAGAAATAGCAATGAAACATGAGTACAGAGGAAAGACCACAAAGGACACATCACATAGAAGGCCATCTCTGAGCCAAGGAGAGGCCCCAGGAGAAATCAAACTTGCCAGCACCTCGACCTCGGATCTTTTGCCTCTAGATCTATAGAAAATAGCTGCAATAACAGAACACCAGGCTATGATGCTTAATAGGGCTAACATACTTTTATAGGAAGACCCCAAGATTCTGTGATATTTATTAAGCTGTTTGGGTCCAGGACTCTAGAGGCCTGGTTGAAGTCATGATTACTTGTTGATTTCTTCCTGGGATGATGGCATTAGTTATAAATCATATGGGACAAACTGAAAGGATTTATTTCAAGCCTCTGAGGGTCAGTTGAATGGAAATGGCCATTGGAATGGGGAAATGGTTACTCATGAAAAAATTCACAAGATGTCAGAATAATGTGGACATTTCTAGGACACAACAGGGCTGCCTTGAAGTTCTTGACATCTGATGAACAGAGACACTGACTGACCATAGTCTTGTACCATGTTTATAACAGTATCTCTATAAGAATAGCCTTCATAGAGAGACAATATCTTCCTCTAGAGTAAAATACAGGCACACTCTCGCTCATAATGAAAGGTTTGAGGGACCTGTGCTCAGGGTTTTTCTTCTGTATTTTAACCCATTTCATATGAAGGTGTAAGTCAGCATTTGTGTCATGCTTTTCATAATGGAACTTGAGGCACCGAGACCCAATGTGCTGATGCTCATGCTATTCACAGGATGCTGAGTTGGCAGTCTTTGTGACTGATGCAGGAGGCTCATGCATTCTGTCAGCATCTGAGAAACTGCAGCAGGCTAACTCAACAGCTTGCACATGGGGTGAAATATCAGATTCTTCTTAGTGCTTAGAAACTGGAAAAAACAAATTTATTTCAAATAATCATTGGTCTTCTGGAGGCCTCAATCTCTTAATATTTGGGGAAATTTGGAAAGACTCAATCTATATTCTATTTTCTTCACATTTCCAGATCAACTGAAATGTCAAGGACTCCTCTGGACTCCTGCATATCCAGTCCCATCTGTGAACGCACCCCTTGTATGGATTGTGAGGAGGATCTTGCATGAATATACACACACCAAATCTCACAAACGGCATGCTGTATATGTAGGGGGTTTTGGGCACGACAGTTATACTTCAATCACACTGTAAAAGAAAAAGAAACAAAAATCGTTTTACTGTTTGTGATTCAGTTGGACCACACATTACAAAGCCTACTCATCTATTCCTGGATCTTCAGTGAGACAAATCGATGCACAACAGATATTTTTTCTTTTGATTTAATTTTTTCACTAAAATATGTGAGAAATATGACATAGAGCAGAGCACAACAAAGCTTCAGAGGGTGAATCAGTTTAGGCAGAAGACTAGGATACCACAGTTGGCATTTTTATTATTGTTATTCTTACTTAGGTAAATACCATATATACATATTACATGTACATATAGTTATAAAACTTTAAATGCATTATTATTTTTACTTTTGACATTCAATTACTTTTTAAAAATAACTAAAGCTTCTTAAAAATTCTTTTATACTTTTACCATTCTGTGGTTCTTCATTCCTCCCCACAGATCCAGATTTTCATTTATTGTCATGCTTCTTTTGCAGTGCTGGTCTACTGTTTTTTGTTTTTTTTGTTTTGTTTTTTTTTTTGCAGTGCTGGTCCGTTTTTAAGTGCTAGTCTACTGTTAAGCTTTTGTGCATCTGGAAAAGTCTTTATTATTATCGTTTTGGGGAAATCATCTTCACTGAGTATCAAATTTAGCTGACTTGTGTTTCCTTTCAGTACTGCAAAGGCGTTGCTCTGTTATCTGCAGGCTCGCCCTGTCCAGTATGAATCTGCTTCTCTGTGAGTCATGTGTGCTTGCCCCCGGCTTTTTTAGGATTTTGCTTCATATCTGCTTTTAAAGCAATTTTATTTTGATGTGTGTTGGTGTAACTTTTATTGTTTTAGTACTTGAGATTTCTTGGACTTTCCAAGATGCAAGAGTGTATTTTTCCCATTTAATCTCCAACATTTTAGGTCATCTGTACATTTTGTCCTGTCTTCATCCTTCCCTTCCTTTGTGGATTTGAAATATGTGTAACTTAGGCCACTTGAAGTTGTCCTGCAGCTCACCGATGTTTTCATTTTCTTCCAGTCCTTTTTCCTGGCTTTTGTTTTGGATAGTTGCTGTTCTGTTTTGAAGTTCGCTAATAACCTCTTCCGCAGGTCTGCTCTGTTGCTTTCCCATGCAGTGCTCTTGTCTCTTACAGACTCTCTGCTCTCTGTCTGTTTGATATGAACCTTTTAAATATTTCCCCAGAGTTCTGCTTAACGTAGTCTGGAAATACTTGTTTTGCAGTTTGAAAATGTTACACTAATTGTTTTTGAAAATATTTATTTATTCATTGTATATTTTCTTCTTTAATTAACACATAGTAATTTTACAAAATTACAGGGTACAGTGTGATATTTTACTGTGTATATACATGTACATCTCATCATTTCTTTATGTTTAAAGCCTTCAAGCTTCTCTCTTCTTATGATAGGTGACTGAACTATGGTTCCCTCATTGTGCTATAAAACACTAGAACTTATTCTTTCTGTCTGTTTGGTGCCCCTTAACAAAACTCTCTTTATCTTTCAACCTCTGCCCTTCCTGTCCTCTAATAGTCATTGTTCTCTTCTACTTTGAGGTCAATATTTCTAGCTTCCATGTATGAGAAAGACCATATGATAATGGCCTTTCTTATTTTGCTCAACATAATGCTTGCTAGTTCTATCCATTTTGCTGCAAATGACAGGAATTCATTCTTCTTTTTGGATGAATATTATTCTACTGTATATGTTCACTTTTTAAAATGTCCAACCATTTGTCATGCTCAGTGAGGTTGTTTCTGTATCTTAGCTATTGTGAACAATGCCCCCATAAAAGTGGCTTCTTTATGCTGACTTCTCTTCCTTTGGATCTCTACTCACAAACGGCCTGGCTAGATAGCTCTATTTTTAGATTTTGAGAAGTCTGTCCATTGTCCCTCACCGTGGAAGTGATGTGAGAGTTTGAGGCTTCCTTGCTGTTGTGCTTGTCTTCTTTCTCTTTCATCTTCTTCAAGAGGAAACAAAGGGCAACCCTCAGTCTAATGATGGTTTTGTTGCACCATTTTAGTGCAATACCTGATGGCTTGCGAATGATGGGGTTTTCCCAACCTGACCAGTAAGAATGAGAGACTAGGCCCATTCCTGTGCTTGTATAAGTTGACACATTAGTGCTGGAGTAGTCTTTCTGAATGCCTAGTTTTCTCATTCTCCTGGTGATACTTTGAGGTCTACCCATGTTTCCCCTGCCCAGTCTGCTGCCTTGACATGCTCCGCAATTAATCCTTGGGGTAGGACTTCCGGGAAGATGGCGACCGGGTAGGCAGCAGAGAGAGAACCTCCCAGAGGATTACCACCCAAACAATGAAATATAACAATATGAAGACAGAAATAAGGACTTCCGGGAAGAAGATGACCAGCCGAGAGAGCGAGTGTGGAGGGAAGAATGGCTTCAGCTCCTGAACCCGACAGAGAACGCGCTACTGGGACAA